>JADDOH010002803.1:0-18277 GCA_016648135.1 Agrypnia vestita
AATTATCTAAGCAAATATTGCAGTTGACTGAAGACATCATAACGACCACATCTCATTTCATTGAACAATAAACCTGATCTAAACCCGAAAATGGTCGCGCATTACTGAACAGAACTGTAGTTAACTAAAGTTAAAATGAACTACAGTTTGAACCTTTTGAAGTGCTGAATTTTTTCAAACAACTGTTGTATTTTTCCCTCGCTGCTTGCGACTTTTCCCAAATAAACCGAGCCAAGCCCCCGGCAAACCGCTGGACTATGCAAATTCACTTCGTAGCTTTTATCTAGGGTCGTCATCCCCTAGCCCAGAACAATTTAATATATGTCGATACGTTTCTCGATTGCCGGGGTCGAAACGTTCGACGAATTATGATTGTGATTTTTATTATAATTTCGTTTTATTTTTTCTTTTAATTTTAACTTAATTTTTTTTAAAGTTCGTCCACTAGGCACTCGTTTATTGGAACCGATGCAGAAAGACCGAGACATAAAAAAATTCAGTTTACTTCGACCTACTTCCGAGCAACAGGAATCCTTAGTTATTTCCTTGTTACAAATTAGTCCTATTGGGTAAGGTTTAAAAGAATATAATACATTGTTTAACTTGGAATATTTATTAATTGTATTTTTTTTAACAAATAGACCGTCAATCGGTCGTAATTGACCCTGATAGATTGTCAAGGAGTTTTGTTTAAGTATGAATATGTGAAATATACGCATCCCTGCGTAATATTTTACGACGAATAAGAATTGATTCTTATATAATTCAATTTGCTTGCATGCTACTAAAAAGCAGGATGACCCAGTATAGAAGGATATACTAGTAGTTAGGTAAAATATCAAAATTAGGGGATATTGTCAAATATGTACAACTTTTTCAAATCAGATTTTATGATTATTATTATTTTTATGGACATTATTCTACACGAAATAAAAATGAAGTTGAGGATGATTAAAAATAAACAGCACCGTTCCATAAAGTAATTAAATAAATAATTCATCAAACTTCAAATAGGTTATTATATAAAAAAAAGTGACTTTTAATATGGTTGTAGTAGTTTATTTTAGTAGTAGAATACATCCTGGACATTTCATATAATAAGGAAAACGACAGAGTAGGACAGAAGCAGAAGGCCTAAACTGTCAGCTGCGACGAAGAGCAGGGACAATCGATTGAACAGACATTCAAGAAATAGCGATAATAACAATAAGGCACGATTGTAATCGTTAATATGTATGTTAAATAACAAAATGTCTGAATAATTATGGTTTTTCTGAATTTGCAAATCGTTTTTTAGCAAATGATCACGGTTTTGATAAAGATTTAGGACTTTATATGTTACGCATAAATAGTTTTGGCCTGAAATTGAATAATTTAGAATCATTAGAAATTAGTAATGCGTGTAAAAGTAAACTAAATATTATTAATAATCAATTAAATTTAACTGCTAGAACAATTCTAAAAAATTTTCCAATAATTTTGTGTAATCAAGAACTTCAGCAATAATATTTAAAAATTATTAAGAAAACCAAAACAAAAGACATCATTCATTTTAATATTTTGACATATGTATATAAAACACCCTGACGATGGAAAGCTTTTTCCGATAATTTATTTATTTATTTACTTTATTTATATTTAATTTTAAGTATAAAATTTTGGTTGGACTGTGCCTGTCTCACTAGAAATATCTGTGTTGAGACAGGCATAGTTTACAATATTGTGTAGATTCAAAACATAGTAAATAGATAATAAAGTGTTTAAAGTAACGTAATAGAAAATACATCATATATATGAGGTTATATTGTGTTAGTTGCTTGTGTAAGTGTGCCTATTTTATCTCTTCCCTTGTTTCGGATCCACTGTTTTATTTTGTATTTTATGTTAGGGTTGTAAATTGTGGTTAGCCCGGATTGTTTTAATTCGTGAAGCATGCAATTAAGTAATTTGGGTCCAAAATAATTATAGCTCCTTTGTCCAAACGTGGTATGTAACCTTGGGATTTGTAGATTGAGTTTGTTTGACCGTGTGGTAATTATTGTTTGAGTTGGTTTAAACTGTGTAGTATGTGTGTTTTTGTGTTTGTATGTGTATTTAAGAGTGGTATACGCATAAACTTGTTTTATATCGAATTTGTTGAATATTTCATCTGTCCTTGTTAAAATTGATGTTTTAAGGATTACTTTTATGGCAATTTTTTGAGTTGCAATAATTGGATTGAGTACACTCATGGTCGCTCCCCCCCATGCAATTATGCCGTGTTCTATAACTGATTGGCAGATTGCGAAATATAACATTTTTAGGAGTTTAATGCTAATAAGTATGTAATTAGATTAAAACAGATAATAAAATTATTTAATTTTTAAAATTAAAACCTACAAAGATGCTCAACCTATTGGAAAAATACTAAATAACTGGTGCAGCCCTGGTTCTAATGGAGCCGCAGAGTTCAGTTCGCTAATGGAGCGCAGTTTTTCCTCGGATATTTCTCCAATAGAGGCCGGATCGCGAGGATGCAATCATTGTATCAGTACCGATTCTGTGACTGTACGAATGTTGATGTGTTTCAAATTGGGGGCCGACTTTGAATACTAAAACATCTTTTAAAGATTTTTATGAAAACGTGTAATTTTATCAATCAAATTATGTCGGAAGAGATAAAATAGGATAGTTTATTTTTAAATTAACTTTACACCTAATACATCTTATTAAATTACATCAAACATAATAATTTCGTTGTCTGTCCGTCCGTCTTCAATTCAATTTATTTATTTTAAATATAACATTTACATTACAAGCATGTTTAATTCGTAAATATTATTAACAAGCGAGTAATATACAAACGTATATAAATTCATTTATATCAAAAGTGTAGGAGAATCCTGCTTCGGAAAACCCTTTCAGACGCATGGAATATATAAATACCCAAAGCGATTTTGTTCACCATAGCTGTAGCTCTTCCAACAGGCATAACCATCGGCAGGTTGGTCCTGTATATTGGAATGTGTAACAATCTGTGCTGACGATGTCTTTTTCCATCATAAGAGAGTACTTGCTCTCATGTGGCCCCAGATCATCGAGCCATTCTTGAGTCTACTTCGCACCGAGGAGTTGTAAAGAGTTCTCAGTACGCGGGTATTCTCGAAATCCCTCGCAGTACGCAGAACAAATCCTAACATTCTCAAAGCATTATCACTGATCGTCTCTATGTGATCGTGAAATGTTAGGTTGCTTACAAATCTATCTGTCTGTCCTGTCCGACTGTCGTCCTTCCGTCCGTAATTTCGTACGAATTCACGGCTAAGAAACAAATTTTACCGGCCGGATGTGGGGCTTGAGCCCCGGGCCAGCAACCCGAACCGGCCGCCCAACACATGTTGCTATTGCCGCCTCTAAAACCAGGCCCCCTTTTTCAAATACTTTTCTTTAAATTTGTTTTTACGTTGTTCTCAATTAGTTAATCATCTCCCACATATTGTGGGATCATATAAAAAATTCTCGTTTATCATATAGAAGAAACAAAGGTTTGATTATAATGTACACAATACGTATATAGGGTTATTTGGAAAACATTAATAACCTCGCAGGACTATATTCCTGCCTTGATTATGAATCGAAAATGTTCAAGCAGCCGTGACTTAATATGCAATATCAAAGTTTGCATTCTTTTTTTCAATATTTCCGAATTATTTTTTACAAAACTTTAAACTATCATTACAGTAACTTACATTAATTACGAAAAAATTATTTAAAAAATGATGAACAGCCTGCATAGATTCCAATCGGATTTTTTTCCAATTGGAATGTGAAGATTTTTATTATTTATTTGATTTGTATTAAAGGGAATGAATTTTTCATATTTGATATGAGTTACTGTAACGATTGTCCAACGTTTTACAAAAAATAAGTCAGAAATATTTAAATAAAAGTGCAAACTTTGATGCCGCATATCTCCATAACTATTGATATCACAGGTCATGGTTGCTTGAACATTTAAGACTCATAATCAAGGCAGGAATATAGTCTTGTGACGTTATTAAAATTTTCCAAATAACCCTGTATTCATATCGCATGGACGTAATTCTTATCAGTTTTGCTTTACAATATAATTTTCTTTCTCGCGGTGTGGAAACATCCCTTTTCAAGAATAATGTGCTAAGGTTAACCGCAGGGACAGATGTCTAAATGTCACCCTTGGGTGGTTATTTTTCTACAGATGAATACAGCACACTCGCACGATTGATAGGTATTACGCCGGCCGCACACTGGATGCGTTTTCGTACGAAATTGAGTAGTACGTATACGTACGAATACCCAAGTACATTCCTGACTTTCGAAGTAGCATTGAACATCGCATACTGTACACGATTTAGTAGTGCGTGTACGCACGTATTGATGCAACTTCCGATACGATCTGGAGTTGTTCGGAAATTTTTTCGATTTCGTACGATGGATATATAAAATTTTTTGTCAATTTGACACATGACCACAAATGTTTGTGGGACCAAAGTGATTTAATTACGTGACTATCAGCGCAAATCATGGCGGAGAATCTCTAAAGAACTAAAAAATACCTGTAAGTAAAATAATTCGGTGTAATGAAGGTGAGGTATAATTATATACATCGAACAAAAAACTTTTAAATAATTCTCCGATGTTATGAGCTCTCGTTGCACTTCGATTCTTCCCAGCATTTGTGAACCTTTTAGAAAGATAGTGAAATTTGTCACAAACGTTATTGGAGAAATGCGAAAAATAACTGATCGTGACCAACGCAAGACGCAATCGATGTGCGCGCTCCTTCTTCTTCGTCAGCCTTCGTCTCTCCACTGCTGGATAAAGGCCCTTTCCTTCTCTTTCCATCCTTCCTTGTTGTTTGCTAATTATAGCTATTTCTTTCTCCCCACAGCGGCTATATCATCGGCCCATCTCTTTTGAGGTATTCCGATGCCTTTTTTATTCTCCCAAGGTCTCCATTTCGGACCTCTGGGAGGCCATTTTAGCTTCGCTACACGATCCGTGATATCCACTACTCTAGTTATGCGCCTAATTTCGTCATTTCTAATTCTATCTCTTAGGCTTACTCCAAGCATGGATCTCTCCATGGATCGTTGCGTGCATTGAGCTTTTCTACACTTTTATTTGTAAGGGCCATAGTCTCCAATCCATACGTCATGGCTGGCAGTATGCACGATTCAAAGGCTTTTCTTTTTAGGCTAATTTGGATCTCTTTGTTCTCGAAGATTTGTTTGAGTTTGCCAAAAGCAGCCCAGCTCATTCCTGTTCGTCTGCGCCTGTGCGCGCTCAATACGTACGAAAATAATCGTACGATAATAATTCGCATCCAAAGTGCGGCCGGCCTTACGGCGCGAATGATTCGCTCTCGCCGTAGCTCTCTGGGAGAGCTTTGTGCGGGCAATGTTCGCCGCAGATATACGCCGCTGCCGACTGATTGCAGTGACAATGGGGCGCCAGCGGAACGGGCGGTAATTTTACGATCGTTTGCGCAATCACGAGTTTTTGTCGGCGGGCGGGCGGGGAGGGAAATTATGGTGTTTACGAGCGATGTTCTCCTTCCGAAATCACAATATTTGCGCAAGGCTGGAATATTCCATTTATGTGGGTCGATTCCCGGTAGCGACGTGCGTCAGTGCTTTTAAGAAACAATAATTACGAAAGATTAATAACCGACCGACTAACTAACCGTCACGCCGTTTCCCCGCAGGGGTAGGGAGAGAGGCCACACTTCTATCCTGGCGTACAACTTTTGCTTCGGCCACATTCATACATCTTCTCATACAAGTTCTACGGTTGTTGCGGCTTTTAACAGGGCCATTCCTCAAATACTTGTAGTATCTGATCGTGCCAGGTCTTTCGCGGACGCCCTCTATTCCTTTTACCTTCAGTAACACTTCATATATTTATTTTTAAGTTATATTTTAGTTTTCGTCAAATCTGACAATCAGTAGAACTGAAATTGTAACAATACTAGTCTCTGTCAACTCTCTGGAGATCTTGCCTGCGGGAGGCAAATGATTAAAATTATTTATCGTTTTATTTATTCAGCAAAGTCATTGGATGCGAATTTAATCGGAGCACCGTTCTTTAATTTACACCAATAGGTATGACAGATTTTGAAATAATCTTCTATATTGTAGGTACACATCTACTATTACCGAAAATAACATTATTTCAGTAATAACTAAGGTTTTACGCAAAATTGCATTTTCATCTACCTGTTTTTAATTTCACGCAAAAACGCCCGCAGCTGTCATTTCGTCTACGTGACATCAAGTCTTGGTAAACATTGCATTGTGTCTATGACAACAGTTCAAAGACACGGTGATGAGTACATAGGCGTGACGTCATTCGCTCTGACCGGTGTTTCAATTAAAATGGCGGATTGCACAATTTTATGCTTTTATTTTATTGAAAATCTTATAAATCTCAATGTGTACATTAAAACTGAATCGTTTTTTAGAATCGTTTCAAAATATTGTCTTCTCCAAAATCACTTATTCTTTAATTTTTTAATACCGTCATCATGTCTATTTTGTAATTCGCACTAATTATCACTCCTGAATAATTTGTATCTGATACACTGATGCGCGTTGATTAAATCGCTCAGGTTCGCACTAGAAAACTTTTCGCTTGCCGGTCGGCACTCTCGTATTGTATCGCTGGTTATCTGTAGCTTCCACTAAACGTCAAAACAAACTGTTTGCGCAGCACGATGCCGCCGTATATATAGAGACCCGAGTTCTAGATGTTCCGCAAATCTATTGGATTATTCCAGACCTTTATAGCGCTGTCCAATTTTACTGTAACTGTTGAGTGCTGTGCAATCCCCAATTTTGTGCGATTCTACCACCCTTCCTTCGTGAGTTCCTGGCGTGTCTCGGGAGTGAGCCGTCGGTTGAAGACTTCTTCATCTCCCCTGGAACGGTTCGATCTATTTGTTATGTTCACACGAAAGACAAAACATTATCACCCTAATAAATCAGGATTTTATTACCAAAACACCGAGTTCCGTAATTGTCTTTACCCCTTCGCGACAAAATCCCATCACGCCGGGAAATTCCGCCCATCAAACTGTGCAAAGTTCGACTCGAGCGTTGCGCTAAGCCCCGCGTGATCGCGGCTGAGCGGCGCGGCACCTCGCGCGCGGCGGGCCGCGGGCCGCGCGCGCCCCCCCCGGCGGCCGGGACCTCGCTGCTCGGCGCCCTCCCGCCCGCGCGCTAATTATTACCCGACGGAAGCTCGGCGCAAACTGGGAGAGACGTTCCGCTAATAAAGCCCCTACAATACAGCCTCACTCGATAACGGTGCACGGGGATTACATTACGGATCCACGCACGGAGCTTATTAAAACTATAACGACATTGCACTGTGCACTATGCACTGTGTCACTCACTCATTAATTATGCAACTATGCACTGTGTCACTCACTCATTAATTATGCAACTATGCACTGTGTCACTCTCTCATTAATTATGCAACTGTCAGTTGGGGTGGTGCAGCTTGTACTATCTTAGATGCATTAAGCAAAGCCCAGAAAATGGTATTGAGAGTTCTTCATAAAAAGCCATTTCGTTTTCCTTCAGAAGAACTTTTCAGAGAATGTCACGTCCTGGACATCAATCAAATATATTTACTCAACACTTTAAAATATTTTTTCCGACATAAACAAGATCACCAAAAAATAACTCACTCACACTCAACAAGGGCACAGGTGAACAGCGAATATCTTGTACCAAAATTCACAAAAACATTTTCACAAAGATTTCACCTCTTCCAAGCACCAAAAATATTCAATACTCTTAACACTACACTAAAAACTTGTAGCCATAGTCTCGCATATTTTTCTTCAAAAGTGAAACTATGGCTGCATGAAAAGGGAAGGAAGCATGTCCAAAACCTACTAAAATCCATGATATAAACTAAATTTGAAAAATACTAATCCTACAAGAACATTTACTTTCATCTTTCTAAAAACTTTTAATTGTTTTATTTTATTTTATTTTATTTTATTAAATATCCTATTCAGATAATTTTTTTCCTTTGTCTATAATAGAATTAATTAACACCATTATTAGATTGTAAACATTTAATTATTACTATTACTCAATTTTAATTGGCAATAATATTGATTCACAAATGTTATATAAATACTAAATATTCTTGAACATTATACTACTGGAAGAGCACTGTCTGCTATAATACAGTAAACTACTAGTGTAGCAGGCAGGGCATCAAATCAATTGTAGTGTTTACTTGCTGCCAAGACTCTCAGCAACAATGAAAAAAGCTTAATTTAATTTTGTAAACACTAATTGTAAACTTTGTAACATTGAATAAATTGTAAACTTTGTAAACTTTGCAACATTGTAACATTGTAACATTGTAACATTGAATAAATGAATAAATAAAAAAATAAACGAACAAAAAAAATAAACGAACAATTTGTTTCCCTTTTGGAATTCATTCAGGAGCGGTGGGCGGTTCTTTCCTTTGCACGACGTGCAGTGAAATATTAAAATTATCTGCCACGCGCGTAAATATCTACTAATACGATATACACGTATTGTTTCGCGACCGTCGCCCGCGGGCCGCGCAATGATTTTGATAGGTCGGGTCTGGCACCCGATGTATTCTGCGCCAACCGCTAGCCAGGATTCAAACTTTTGATAATCCGCCCAGTGACTGAGGATTGAATCGGCACTCGACGTACCAGGAAAAGCTGTAAGTACAATTTGTCCACTGTGGATTATAGCTAGCGTCGGCCTGGTGTATCTCGAGTGTCAGAATATTATCAATCATTATCGGCGGAGATTGGGAAGGAAACTTTTTCTTTCCTAATTCCCGACCCGCGTGCGATGGTGACGACCCGTTTGTCATCGTACACATCTACACACACACAAAGAAAACACTGAAGAACTCCTTCAAGGGTTCTAAGGTATGCATGGTACGGTAAGAGTTTGTCTATCTTGGGAGTAATATCACATGGAATGGCCGTACAAAAAGAGAGGTTGACAGTCGCATCCACCAAGCAAAACTTGCGTTTAACAAAAAATCAAAGATTTTCGGATCCATTAATATAAATCTAAAACTCCGCAAGCAATTGATAAAGTTTGTTAAGAATGTTTTTAGGTTTTCACGGCCACTCAGAATCTTCAAGTTTGTGTTTACTGGGGTATTATGCCGTGTTGTTACGACCTTTCGGTCCGACGTTTCGCCCTGATGATGGACCCTGCAATGGAATCCGAAACGTCGGCCCGAAAGGTCGTAACAACACGGCATAATACCCCAGTTAACACAAACTTGAAGATTCAAGTTTGTGTTTACTGGGGTATTCTCAATTAATAAAACCTTATTTTGCTGTATGGATGTGAGACATGGTGCATTGGCGACAGAGAAAAAAAACTATTAGAAGCCTTCGCGATGTGGACCTACACACATGCCCTAGGAATTTCCTGGAGAGACCATATTACGAATGAAGAGGTTCTCAGCAGGATCGATGAACCAGGCACATGATGAACACCATCTCGAAAAGGCGTGCAAAATGGAGGGGGCATATTTTACGCCTTGAAAATCTGCTCAAAACTATACTGGAGGGAATGGTAGAGGGAAAGTTTGCCAGAGGGCGCCCTCGCCGTGAATATCTTGAGCAAGTGTGCCAGATATGAATTGTGCCTCCTACGCAGAGCTGAAGAGGATCGCCGAAGACCGAGCAGAATGGAGAAGGAGATGTGCTTTGCTGCAAACCAATCGCACGGATTGAAACCCAGGAAGGAAGGTAGAATCACTCGTACTATCGTGTCAATGCGATGGAACAACCGCTAAATTAATTTATGGACGAAATAGTATGGCAGAAAACAAACTAAAAACTTCTGTTTTCACAAAATCTAATAAAATAACAAATACTGCCCATACAAAAATTATCCATCTTTAGCGGGAAATAAATTCATTAGATATTTAGGTACCTATTACAATTCACAAAAACATACTTACTTTAAGAGTTGCGAACATGGTGCAGAGAACTATATTATGTCAATATGTAATTATATTCTGGGATCATTGCGTTTCTAGCAAATGGTAGAAATAGTATCTGCAAATTGTTATAGTACAGATAATATGATGACTCAATGTCAAACAATTACCTTTCTTAAGTAGGCACTTTTTCTTTTCCTTACATTTTACTCCAAACATCCAACCAAAGTGAGTGAAAACATGTCATTTCTGAAATAATCTCGTACTTTCGTTCTTTCCGTTACGTCGTAGTTGGTTAGAGCTACTGACTGATCGTTTAACCATCCAAAATGATCGTTCAACCCGGCAGCACTCGCTACTGGGTAAAAAACACCACAGGGGTTATATAGTTGGTAATATATTTTTTTCCGAGCGCGCTGGTAACCCGCGATTTAAGGTACCTTCTGACCGTTATTTAATACGTGCGCTTTGCACATGACAGCCAGTTCGCGCGTGGCGCTTGGCGACAACGGTGTGTGAAATGAGCACGGGTGAAAAATACCCGGTAGCGACAGTTCGTGTTATATTATTTTTGGTTTGTTTACGGTTGTTTTTTCTCGTTTTAGCACTATTTCACAATGGCTTTTTATCTAAGAGATAGTACTATAGCATAATTACTAGAAGAAGAAGACGGTGCAGAAGAAATTTTGTCCGAGGTGGAAGATTTTGAAGAGAAAAGTGACCACGAAAGTGAATCGGAGCAAGTAGCAGATGACTCCTACGAAGATGTGCCATTAAAATATCTTCGGCGATAAAAGTTTACTGGAAAAGATAAGATAACTAAGTGGCAAGTTCGTGAGCCATCATCGTGTACGAACAAGAACCCATAATATTATTTCTTAATTGGATGCTATTTTTTTCAAAGATTGTTTAATGTAAAGGTTTCGTAGTTTTGTTATTTTAGTAGAGAATTGAGGCTATTTTTGATAATTGATCTCAATTTGCATGATTTCTAAGGAAAAAAATATATTTCTGTTGATTTTTCTAAGAGTATAACGATTTTTTCCAGTTTTTGTTTCTTTTTAGAATTACCTCTCATTTGAAATAAATGAACATTACAACTTTCAGTTGCCTTTTTTTACCGTTAAATAATGTAAATGAACTAAATCTAATCAATAAAACCCATAATAGGTACGCTTTTCGTAAAAATTTCCACATAAGTTCTGTGATATATTTTACCCAGTAGCGAGTATTCGTGTCTGTAATCACCTAGCGAGTAAAGCCATGTATTCACTAGAGGACAAATTGCCCCTCAACATCACGCGCGGCATAGAGTCTACGTGACGTTGCAACGTCGCGCGCTGTTCCGCGACGTCGCGCACAACATGGCGGGGCATTTCTACGTGCCGTGGCAACGTTGCCATTCGCACGGTACCCGAGCGAGCTCACGGGGACATCACGCTGCGCGTCAGTACCACGTGGTATGTTTACAAGTGAATGCGTATGCGCTGTCCGTCAACATGACATTAAAATGTGGAGAAACGAAATTGTTCTCCAACTCATCGCGCTCTACCAAAGCCGTACAATTTTGTGGGACACTTCAAACCGTGAATATAAAAATAAAATAAGGGCCAACAGCGTTCATTAATATTGTCTTATTTGGATATGGAAGGCCCGATTATTTGTAATAAATTGTCAAAATCAGTTGTTGTCATTCAAGTGAAATTGACAAAAGATCCGTCCGTTCGAAGATCGCATAGAATATCCATCCTTCTTTCTCTTTGCAGTAAATAAATTCGCACCCACCACCTTTTTCTCTCCTCTTTCGTTTCAATAAACTCGTTAGAATAAACAGATGCTGTCATCACAACCTCATCGGGCGACATTTCCGCGACAAGTGATATGTGAGTCCCGGTGTGTACACGTCAAATGATCGCGTCATTGTCCCCGAAACATGAGCGTAGATGTCGATGGGACACGCCGCGCGGAATGTTTCGCGATTTGTCACCTAGTGAATAGGTACATGGCTTAACGCCGGATTAATGAATTGCTGTGACAAATTTGTGACGAGTTGCTGATTCTGTTTAATCCCAGGAAAATGAACGAGGCGTATGTACTCGCACCTAACTACCTACCTACAAACAATAAGCGC
Organism: Agrypnia vestita; assembly: GCA_016648135.1. Taxonomy (NCBI): domain Eukaryota; kingdom Metazoa; phylum Arthropoda; class Insecta; order Trichoptera; family Phryganeidae; genus Agrypnia; species Agrypnia vestita. The sequence continues at coordinate 12,122 of JADDOH010002803.1, forward strand.
ATAAAACAGAGGAATTGATAAACGCGAAATAGCTTCACGTCGTTAAGCCACTTTCCCTCTGACAGTTCTTGCGGTGTGAGTGCGGTGCGGTGCGGGGTGGAGGGTAAGGGCTCCGCTAATCGGATGCAATGAACAGAGCTGCTGTCACGGTGTTCGATAATGTCCCGCGCGGGCAACTACGCTAAGCCGGGCCGTTTTCGTAATCTTTGCTCACTTTGGGCGTTTCTCCATTGGCCGACACGGCCCGGCACCGGCAAGTAAATCTCTCTAAACTGATTGAGAAAATATTCAGTTTAGAGCCGTGTCGGCCAATGAAGAAACTCCCTTTTACGGAAGAAATATTACGATTACCCTCTAGTTCAAGGCTGCCCAACCCCAGGCCCGCGGGCCATAATGCGGTCCGCGAACGCATTATAAATGGCCCGCGTGAGCAAGTATTAAAATTCCCGCCATGTTGAAAAAGTGTCAGAAATAAGTGATGCGCGTTCCTGCTTGGAAGATCATAGATAGGCCATAGATAGCTCCTTTGTTTTTGTTCGCGCGCGTATCTTTTTATTGACAGTTGCAGTTAATTATTTTCGATTAAAATTTGATGCTTATTGCAGTCGTTTGAGAGCAGATTCCAGGACTTTAAAAGTTTTTGAACAAAAAATACTTTCAAAGTCTCAAACATTTAGGGAAGAATTTGAAGATTTGTGGAAATAGGTGCCAAAAGAAGACTTTCTTACAATAACTGACATGGTCTTTTAATTAACAAGTAGTTTCGGATCGACGTATGTTTGTGAAAATATGTTTTCATATCTTAATTATATATTTATTTTACCAATTATTTATATTTTGATTTTTTCAATTTCGTTTCTTTATTTGGCAGAAGATGCTATTTATTTTATTATTTTGATAAACGACAATGTCATTAAATTGCATTTCTTTTATTGCACAATAATTACCTTAATAATTAAGGCTTAATTTAAATTGTTAACAAAAATAATAAAAATAGGAACCGTCAATGGTCAGTGTCCCGTCTGTAATTTTTGAATCGTCAGTTTTGCCCGATTGTTAAAAAGGTTGGGCAGCCTTGCTCTTCTAGTTCATTTCATTTTTTTTCCTGAATACATTCTAAATATATGTTTCCTGAATACATCTGAAATGCGCTAACCCACCACAAAACAAAAAATCGGTAATACCCGAGTAAGTTAAACAGAAAGAATATCGTTGTGGTTGGACATAATTATTAATTTTAATTACCACTTGGAGTAACTTCACGTCTACCGTTTAACTGAATTGTAACGAGTGTGCGGCATTTTATATAGGTAAAACGGCACATAGTTTTAATGTTGGAATAAAGGAGGATTTCAGATGCCTCAATAATAATAACTTCCCGGATTTCGCGAACCATCTTTTGGAAACAGGCCACACGGTACTGATATTCTCAATCTAAATAATAGGAATGAAATTGAATAACTTAGAAATATTAGAAATGAAGAAATGCCCGAACACTAAATACAATATAATTAACAAGCAGCTAAAATGTATGAATAATCCATTATTTGGATTACTTGTCAATTACCCCCACCATAGATGTAGCCCCCCGCCCCCGTTCAATAATTTATTTGTTTACTGAAATAAGCGATAGAATAATTTAGATACAGTGGTATCGAAACCGGTAGACGAAAAGTTACACCAAGCGGTTTATACAAAGTTCTTAATTAATTAAAATTAGGAAAGTATATACGTTGACTTTACTTAAAAATTCCGAGTCGACGTAAGTTTGCGTTAATAATTCGAAAACTTGTTTAAGTTTAGTTGTTAATATTATGTCTCTTTTCCCGGATTTTCATTCTCATTTTCTCTTCCGTTAAACCCTGTCTTCCCTTAACATTATTTAATCTCTCTTCAGACTTACATTTTCGCCTTTGCCCTATCACCGTTGTCCTCGGTCACTGTGTCAATACTTCGTTATCGTAATCACGCATTGCTAACTGCGAACGCTTCGGTGGTTTTGATATCCGTATAGAATTGCTATACCGTTCCGCAGTTTTAATATTGTCAGAGTGAAATCCACACATCAAATAGTTTGTAGAACTTTAGAACCTAGAACATCGGAGGACACGCCGAACGTCAGATCTACTTTTACTCCCTTTCTTCTAATTCGTAGCCTCTGCGGTTTGTTGTCTGCCGGAAAAACTTTGGATCGATTTTTAACCCCTTTCCCGTGATTCAATCGAGCTGAAACTTTGCAGGCAGACACGTGGCGACGATAAAAATGATCTAACAAATTTTCGTTTAAATTTATTAATAATTATGGTATAATTTTGGATTTTTCGAAATTTTTAATGATTTTTTCAAATTGAAATCAATACAAATGAATAATGATCCCGACGCGTGTAGAAGGCACGAATCCTGATTCAATGAAAAAGGGAGTATAATAAAAACTTGTTTTTTATGGGTTAGTTTTTTTTTAATCGGTTCTAAGTATTCCACACACAATAAATACGTTTACAACTCACAGAAGTGATAGTGTTTGGAACTGATTACCTTGTTGTATTGGTGCACAGGTAAGACGACTGCACTCACTACGCATACAATTTAGTGGTTTTCATTATTTCACTATTTTATTTGTTTTATATTGAACATTGTAACTCGTTAGTTTAATTGCCCTTTAAATAATAATTGCACATTGTTATATGTTTTATGCTTATCATTTCTTTATTTTTTACTGTTGTCTCACATTATTGCATTATATTTATTGCATTTTAGTATTTTTTTTTTCTTATATGTGTGTACATGTCCTTACTACTTACTATTAAATATATTTCAAATATAATAATACTACTCTCCTACTCACGAGTAATATTACTCATGTAGAAGAGAAATACCAGTTGAAAACTGTTAACTTCATTATTGTAAAAAATGTATTAATCTATTTAATAAATAAAAAATAAAAAAATCACAATACAACTGGTCCGTTGGCTTGTGTACAACATCTAACAGTATTGCTAAACGCTTTCGCATTTTTTTGAAATGTGATTTTTATGACATTTCGACTATCACGACTGTATATTTGAAGATTTACATTTCGATGAAAAATAGGTACCTAGTTTATATTATATACTTTTTTGTTTATCATTTATTTTGTCAGCTGCCTCCAATGTTGCGATCTATGGAGAACCAAGAACTCTTCAAGAAGAGCCTAAAAACTCATTTTTTCGGGATGTCGCACCTCTAAAGCGCCCTTGAAGCGTCTCTTACGCAAAAACGGCGCTATATAAATTAACATAAACATAAACATTTGTACTTTTCGTGCATTCGTAAATAATCATGCTTTATTCTTCCCCATCTCTTTTTTATTAAACTAAATATTGGTCAATCTTCATGTATGTGCACTTATGTACTTTAACATGTAATGTTTTGCGTATATGCTCATGTATGTCATATCTGAGTAAATTTAGTAATAACAAAATACAGGTTAGTTCTTCAGAGTCCCGCGGAGAGACAATTCCTCTACTTGATCGTACGTATATTGTTAAGATCACTTCACGATATTACTATTCGTCCTACAGACGTAGAATGGTGAATTTTTGATTCCACCACATACTATTAAAACTGACTTTAGACTATTCTCATTTTACACCGACTCTTTAAATAATTCTAGAATCACTTTAGTTAATGAAACCCGTCAGAAATACCCTTCTAAATGTAGACTACGCCGCGACAGTCACACAAGTGTCGTGTTCCGTTTAAATGTGATATTTCTTCTGATCTCGAGTGACAGGGCGGGAGGCGTGAGAAATCCGTTTAAATCTCTGAAAGCTTTCAATCGACTCCGATGTCTCACAGGTATCCAGAGACACCTTATCCGTACGAAAATCGTACGGCAGATGCTTTTATCGGAGATTGAAAACATACAGCCGACGGCCGCGAGCACGCTGACGACCCGAGATGATCATCTATTCAGTTCTCAAAGATCGTGACAACCCGACAGGTAGTTAGCTGCGAGCAATGTGAATGTTAATAGAGAAATCAACAACTTAAGGGGGAATACCTACCAAATAATTAATCAATTAATAATTATTAATTTTACGAGCGAGTAGGTCCTGTAACGAGCTAACGAACCGCACAAGTATTGATATTTTCAATGTGAAATAAAGTATTATTAAGAATGCGATGTTTAGGAGAGTGTTGCTTTAAAAAGTGATTTAAAACACTATTTTCATATTTTGCTTATTATTGTAGTTATTTGTCATTATGCACTTCATAATTGTTCTTCATGCTTATTGTTAATTTATTTCACTTTTTTTGCTCATGTTTATTTCACTTTTATCTTGTTTTATGGCTTATATAATTGGTTAGATTAGCGTTTAAGATCTGAAATTATATTGATATATGGAGTCGTTCTTAGTGGGGCTCCAGTAGAATATTTTAAGATTGTTTTTTTGATTTATTGTACTGAGAGCTTGTGAATACTCTAAATAAATAAATTGACATTTCGAAAAAAAAAATTGCATTTTCTTAATGCTTGAGGTCCTAAGAATGTCTGGTGAAAATTTCAAGCAAAAATTTAAAAAAATAACAAAGTTATAGCTGATAATATTGGCATCCCTTTGTTGATTACGCGCGGCGCCACACGGCGCCGCGTTACACGCAGGTAGCTGCCAGTCAGGCTCTTTCATAATAGAAACGTTAGATCTGTTTCTATTAAGTTTGTGAAGAGTGCTCGGTGATATGGGAATTCTAAGCAAAGTGGAGGGACTTATATTATGGATCTGGAATCATTGATTTTATGCAAGTTAAAAAATTTCGCGATTTATTCATTGCTCAATTTTCAAATGCGTTTTACTCGAAACCATGTTTTGAAAATCGGTGACCAAAATATCTCGGCGACCACTGAAGCGATCAACTTGAAATTTCTAGTGGTTATTCTATATATGAACCCGAATTTTTCACTAAAAAATGCTATTTTAAATTCAAACGCCCGCTATTTTGTCCAAAATCTATATTTTTTAAAAACTCCTACGTCAAAGATTAAAATTACAGTGAAAATTTTGATAATCTTTTTGTTTTTTTTTTTTATTCTGATGATTACAGATGAAATGGGAGTGGTCACCGCGGAGGACCTTTTTTCGGCAGCCGACAAAACCCAAGAATTTTCCGCCAATGTTGAATATTTTTTAATAAAAAAAATTGAGCGTATTCTCAAAAATATGTACTTTCATGTAGAAATGATAATAAAAAAATCACAAAAATATCATTTTTTCGCGCTTTGTAGGTAGGTATTCCCCCTTAATGGGTGCGGACAATTTTTTTTCTACATTGTTATTAGCGCTATTATTGATTATATTAAACAAGTCGTACTCCCCTGAAAAATATCGGTAATTTCGTGGTCGTGTCACGGTTTCTTGTTGCGTGAACCATCGCGTGTCACACTCTTATTATCTGAAGTTTTAATTCCAGCAAGTTACGGACTTTACGAATCAATAGACAGACGGACAGACATACAGAAAACGAATTTATTATATTTCGTTCGTAAAATCCGCGAGTTGCTGGAATTAAAACTTTAGATGATTAAAGTGTGACACGCAATCAGCGCGCAACACGCAAACGTATCTTCTATAATGTAGGTACACGATTATTACCGCAATAACATTATTTCGGTATCAAGCCTAAGTAAAAATTGCACCGTGTCTATACTTGATATATGTCTATATATCAAGAGACACGGTGATGGTTACTTATGCGTGACGTCATTCGCTCTGATTTGTGTTTTAATTAAAATGGCCGAATACAGAATTTTATACTTTTATTTTATTGAAAATATTATTAATCGTTTCTTCTTCTTCTTCTTTCTTGGCGTTTCACCCATATGGGGTGTTCTTGCCACAAAACAAGTGTATTTCTTCGTTGACAATGGGTGTGATGGTTGCGTTTTTTTAATTTTTTTTATTTTAGAAATTTAAATTGGAAACGATTCGTTTTAGGATAAACATTATTCTGTGTGGATGATTCACTTATTAATCTCAATGTGTATATTTAAAGTGGATAATTTTTTAGAATCCTTTCAAAATATTTTCTGTACTAAAATCACTAATTCTTTAACTCTTTAATACTGTCATCATGCCTATTGCTTTTTCACGGGCGTGCGGCGAGTGTTAAAATAAA
>JADDOH010002804.1:0-110425 GCA_016648135.1 Agrypnia vestita
TAGATATTTTCATTTTTTTTGTAAACTGGCGTAAACTGGGTGTAAAGAACTCCATTTTGATTTTAAAACTTAAAAAATAAAACACGATTTTTACAGTTCAACATTTTTTTTATCCAAAACAGGACAATCGTGTCGGCAGATTATGTCATTATCGACTGATACACATAGAACATTTTAGTGAGTTTATAAATTTAAAAATTATTGGTGAAATTATGGGAAATTACATGAATTACAATCAATACAAGTAATGATTTTACAATTATTATTAATTGTCGAAACGATCGTCCTATTTTGGATAAAAATGTTGAACCCTAAAAATTGTATTTGATTTTTTTAAATTAAAAAAGAAGACTATTAACTTCTCGATACAACCAGACATAACCAAACTAACGTATTGAATTTCTACGATTTATTTATTATTCACGTTGAGTATTCTTTCAATGTCTTGATTTGATCTATCATTGGTACGTGCACCTATTTCCTGTCCTATCACCTCACTTAGACGCGATATGGTATACAACTAAATCGTCGCAAATATGCATCTATTAAAGTCTCCTCCTGTCATCAATATTCAAATGTCATCAGGTGTAAGCGGCAACTGCTCGACCGGCATTAGGTCTAATTATACCAGCCTCAGGGTGTCAAGGTCGGTGCGCACGTGCTCCGGTATGAACCCGACGTCGCGCCAGTAGGGAACGCCCAACCGAAATACGGTATTTCAGGAAGGTCTCGGAAGTTCTATGTGGAGCGAACAATCCCGCTCGCTTACTATGACTGGTCCAATAGCCTAAATTCCTGTTGCCCTTGTAAAAAATTGCTCTAATTAACCGCGATTCGGGGTACCTACCCTTGAAGACTCGTTGAGCGGGCGCTCTTTCCTGGACTGCGTTTCCTATGACACGGCGTGCTCTATTTTATTTCAAGTCCTTGCAATTTATTGCAAGCAAGGCCAAAGGCTCTCGGAACTTGACATTATTTCATTTGAAGTGGTAGGTACCTTTTGTTGTTTTAATATAGAATGTATATTTTGGAGGCTTCGTAATATTAAGTATATGAGTGAGCTAAAAACTGCGTTAAAAAAGTGCGAAAAAATTATTTTATAGGAACTTCGCTGGTGTGTGTAAGAATTTGCAAGGACGTCATTACGGGTATTTATTTTTACGTAGACGCTAATTAGGAATAAGTATTTCCACAGAACGAAAGAACACCGCCCGAATTTAAAATAAAATTCAGACGATTTTAGAAAAGGTCAAAACAAATTACATTAATCTGTATCTACCTACATATACGACGTAGGGCAATGCGAAATGATAAAAAATATTCAGGAATAGACTACTATGATACACGTGTCTCAGATATGTAACGTGTTTAAAAATTATATATCTAAGGGGCGGTTGTAATTAGGGTTTCCAACTTTTTTTACAAGAAATAAAGTATATTTTGGTCTGAGAAGAATATTAAACAGTATTTTAGAAAAATAAACAGTATTTTATTTATTTAATGTTTTAAATACATATTTTTAGAGCTTCTCGCACAACTTATTAATTTACACTCGTTTTAAAAACTTCATACGCCTCACCACAATTATAACTAAAATTAAAATAAATGAGGAGCTCATTTTTTATTAAATTAATAGTTGCTCTATTTCTATCCTCCCGCCACTTTGCATTCATTACTGAAACAATTCTTTCAGTAAATGCTGAGGTGGCGGGAACAGAAAGTAGATATGAGACAATTTTAGTAATATTTTTAAATTCTTCTGAAGTGTTTACTAATAAATGGCTCCACTTTTGGCCAGTACCTAGTCATTTCAAGAAAATCTTTGTTTTCTGCTTCGTTCTGAAACTCCATTATCGTGATTTGTTTGTGGCTGCGCTGCACTGAACGCCCTCGACTAAATAAAAAAAAAATTGTGTGAGCGTCTAAGTCTGAAACTTATAGTGTTACGCATTTTGATGCTGAAAACAGTATTTTGTATACTTTATTTTTGTTCAACAGTAAAAAGTATAATGTAGTGAAAAACAGTATGATACTGTTTTTAACAGTATAGTTAGCAACCCTAGTTGTAATAGTAGATAATGATTACATAAAAAGCACATATTGGAATGTCACAAAGTAAATGTCAATTTCCTACGAAAATATACGAATTAGTTAGAATATGACATTTTTGTTAGTAGGTAAATAGAAAACAAACAACCAAGTAATTTGAAAAATGTAGCGCTCTACCTACTGTGATTAAGCAATTATAATAAACTACATCACATTTCGTTCTCGATATAAACATAACTAATAAATATAGGTAGGTACTGCTCTTCTGTATACCTATAATTCCTCGAAAGATTTTAAAAACTATGTAGAAAAATACTTTCTCAAAATTGAATGCGTGGGAATGGCATCCGAGATTATCACTCGTAACACTTGATTGCGCCCATATTTTCGGTTTGATGAATCGATTCAACTTTCCACTCGTATACTTTTTTCAAGCAAGAAATGTCAGACAGTTCATAAAAATACGAACGCGACCAGTTGCAATGATAAAACTTGAAGACGCTTTGAGAATGACATCCGCGCCCAGAATTCAAGATGGCCGACCGGTGTTTGTTATGCTGCGGATAAAACAATAACACAGGTTTTAAATGTCACACTTAAATGACATTCGAATATTATATATACCTACTATACACGTTGCTATTCATGTTGCTTATATTATCGCGGTGTTATTTCGATGTGTGGCGGGAACGACAGTTGTTAATCGCGTGGGCTGCGATTTCAGATTTACCGTGCGCGGTGGCCAAGTCGAATAAAATTGTAGCAGTAGGCGTTGAGTCAATATTGTTTGCGAAGTGCACGTGGAAGTCTTATGGAAAATGATGCGGAGGTAATCGTAATCACTCTCCATGTTACATCACAAGTCATAATTTATTATTATCTGTCATACCTAGCTGTCTACGGTGACTCAATGTGACAGTCACATTTATATGATTTAATACAATGCATTGTTCGAAAAACGCCTGCAAAGAATATGTTTTCTTTTTTGAATTTACACTTCTTTTGGCGCATTAGGGTAAATTTTTTATTGTAACGGAAGTTGCGCACGCAGCATGTAGCGGAAATGCGAGACCATGATGTTAGTTGTAAAAGTGAAATTTTAGTATGCAACGAATGCGCGTGCATCCAGCGCACCAGAAGTTAGCCGTTAAAGAGAGTAATGTGTATATTTTTTATATTGTTTATGGTTTTTCTTAACTGTCAAAAATTTATTCACTTGAAATAAGTGTTCCAGTAGTATATCTTGAATCGGGTACCTGCGAATAATAAAGATGCTTAATTCAAAAGCTGACGAATGATTGGTTATTGAATTGAACTACGATTTTATGTAGTTGTGTAATCGAAATGTCTAAAAACGGCCTCTCGTACAGATTTCTGTATTTCATGTTATTGTCGATGTTTGACGCGTTCAGCTGTGTTTACAGAATGTCATAATTTGAAAATTTAAAAAAAAAAAATAATAATGAAGACAATTGTCATCAATTGTGAAGAAAGTCGCTATGGTCGTGGTAATGTATATTTTTACATTTCTTTAGTTTTTGTTTTAACATTGTTTTAATACTTACGTGGTTTTTTATGTGTGCAAAGAAGTATAGATTCTAATGCGTATATACCCATTTTTTTATGCATATTTCTTCTTTTTTGTTGTTTACAAAGATACTAGAATAAATACCCATAATAAAGTTCGTAGGTATATGCGATCAATTGGTCGGTAAACGAACTCCTAACTAGAGCGAAACACTTCACAAAAACACGCTGAGTAAATCGCAGATGTATCGTCACTTCACCGGAAATCGAACCCTAAACGCTCGGTAAGATAAGAGAGTACCATGTCCATTGGACTACAAAGGCTGCCATTAGATTCACAATTCATTGGTTTCATCAGCATTATGTTCTTATACGACAATTTAAAATGATAGAGCGCTTTTTTATTATGTGAGAGGAATACTGCGATCGATACCGGGAGTCTCCAAAATATTTTTGTAAATATTATAAAAAATAAAACACCAGGCAAAAGTAAGAATTTGCACACTTATCTAAGATGCTATTTTTAACACATTTTTCGTGATAAATTTTACTGGGTAACCTTCTGAACAAATATATTTCATGTTAAAATTCAAAGTGCCAGATCGAATCAGAGCGGAATCTGAATTTTATTTCGACTTCGAGTAAAAGTAAATTGACTCATTTATCGCTGCTTTTAAATATTGCGACCGGAAATTTTAAAAATAGATTTCTAAAGCTTGACATTTCACTCTGATGACTAATGTGTGTTTATTGAAAAATACGTTTTTGCCAATTTTCTTATTGCACGAAACCCCCCTAAATCGTTGCAACTGTCGCGCAAAGGATGACTTCTTTCACAATGATGTCGACTTTTAAAACAGGCGTTTGTAAGATATTTATAAATATTTCATAGCTGCACGGTAAGAATGTCATCCTGAAGCTGTTTTATACTTTATACAGGTATAACATGGCTAGTCCCATCTTATTTTGAAATGTCCAATCTTCACGGCAGAGAGATTGACGATCTCTACGTATTCTGTCGAATCTGCAAAAATTCTTTTTTCGTTTTACTCTCTTAAAACATCAATTTACTCTATATATCGTTGTGTCATTTGGTCACCTCATTATATAACTTACAAAAATATGATAGAATCTGTACAGCAAAAATTTCTTCGCAAATTACATTTAAGTGTAATCTGGGAAGCACTTTAAAATCTTATCAGGAGCGCTTAGAATATTTTGATGGAGACAAATTGGAAGTTAGAAGATATAAAAACAAATAAAATGTCATATTTGTAAACAATACTAACATTAATACTAACATACAATTACCTAATTTGAAACCTCAAAACTAATTATTTTCTGTTCCAGCTGACGTTTTTAATGGTTCCCTCAGCCGTTAGACAAATGTCGGAACAGTGTAGCATGCCCATGGCAACACTTAGAAAAGAAACACTTAACATATGCACGCAAATATTACATTAAAAACAGCAATCGCTTACAAATAAAGCCTAACAAAAAACTTTAAAATATAATATAGCAAACACGAAACAAGAAAAATAGATTAAATTACTAAAAATCTACGCGTGTGAAGCCGCGCGGGCACAGGTAGTAACTAAATAAATTAAAAAGTTAAATTGTTACTTTATTTTCATCGTTTTATTAGGATGTGCTAAATTAACACTAACATACATTTACACGTAATTTGGCGCAATAATAATTAATGTATTAATTATAATGAATGTTGTTGATGTATTTAAAAAATAAAGCGTTTTTGACTTATGTGTTTTAGTCTGCGGACCCTAGAATTATTTTGTCTTGAAATAAATATATTTGGGATTTAGCATTGAAATTGAACGTCTCCAATGTCGTCTGTTTCTTCTTCTCCTATTGTTTTAATATACTCAAGACGAGAGTTGCTTATTCATATACGCGTAATTTTCCATCAGATATGTATGTCAATACTTGTGTTTAATGATAATATTCCTATCGTTAAAGCGGAAATATTTACATTATTTTAATATTTGGACACTTTTGATGAAGAAATTAGTAGAATTGTTTGAAAAAAAATATATATATCCGCGGTTATATATCCTCGAACCCTGCTACAAAGCAATGAGAATTGACACGTTTATTTGTTTATTTTTGATTTTCCCGAGGTCCAACAGTTGCCAGGTGGTGGGTGGCTTTTAGTGACGAATATAGGTGCTTCTTGCCAGGCGGTGGGTGGCTTTTAGTGACGAATATAGAGGCTTGTTGCCAGGTGGTGGGTGGCTTTTAGTGACGAATATAGGGGCTGAAGAAGCCTCGTTAAGGATTTTCTTCAAACTGCGCATAACATGAAAACGGTGGCACCATCAGTCTACGCAACCATCTGTCTATTCTGCTTTCACTGGTCACTACCGTGCGTGTTAATATTATTATTCGTTATGTGCATATTTAGAAGCGTCGTGAATTGTCGCATTGTTTTCCATTGCGTTCCGGTTGTTTTGTATTGGCTTCACGGAAAAAATAACTGCGCATGCACAGAGCCGAGGCCACTCTGATAAGCCGCCGGTAGTAAATTGCGTAGAGAAAATAATATTTTTTGTAGTTTCACAGGCAAAATTTATGTATTTTTACTCCCCTTCTTTTGACTCGTAGCGTCTGCTTGTCTGCTTATCTGCCGAAAAACTTTGGATCGATTTTTAACCCTTTTCCCGTGATCCAATCGAGCTGAAACTTTGCAGGCAGACCCGTGGCGACGATAAAAATAATCTAACAAATTTTCGTTTAATTTTTTTTAATTATAGTATAATTTTGGTTTTTTCGAAATTTGAAACCATACAAATGAGAAAGGAGCCCGACGCGTGGAGAAGGCGCGAAACCTGTTTCAACTAGTCTGACTCGAGCCATGGGTCCCCTATACCAATTATTACGTTTTCAATATTCTATAAGTTTTAAGGATAATAATATATATGGAATAGATTTTCCACATAAACTTAAAGCAAGAGTAATATGTTGATAGAGTATCAAATTGGAAACAATACAAATGAGAAAGGGAGAATAATAAAAACTTGGTTTTTATGGGTTACTTTTATTTTATTTTAAAATATAGAAGAGACAAGAACATCGAATGTTAAAGATCTGGGTGTTAGATTTGTAAGCAACCTAACATTTCACGATCAAATAGAGACAATCAGTGGTAATGCTTTGAAAATCTTAGGATGTGTTCTGCGTACTGCCAGGGTTTTCGAGAATACCCGCGTACTGAGAACTCTTTACAACTCCTTGGTGCGAAGTAGACTCGAGAGTGGCTCGATAATTTGGGGGCCACGTGAGAGCAAGTATTCTCTTATGGTGGAGAAAGTCCAAAAGAGGTTTCTGAGATATCTCAACATGAAAGAGTACGGACATTATGCTTGGCTCTACCCAATAGAGTTTCTCCAGGGTATACTTGGCTACAATTGTTTAGAGACTAGAAGGAATGTGTATTTGATTAGACATTTTTATCGATCACAGGACCATACTGCCGGTGGTTATGCATGTTGGAAGAGCTAACGATGTGCTGGACAATATCGCTTTGGGTATTGATATATTCCATGTGTCTGAAGGGGTTTTCCGAAGCAGGATTATTCTTCTAAACCTTTGACCAGATTTTATGTTATTTTTAATTCTTTAAATATTGTTATTTTGATACACATATATACTTTCATAATATGTATGCCTCGAACACTTAGTTTGTAATGTACATAATATTATTAAATAAACAAATTGAATTGAATTAAATAGGGAATCTAATTTATGATTTGTACAAGAAACCGAAAATCTTTGTTGTTTTTTTTCTCATTTTCTTCCTTTCTTCTGCTTCCTCCATTCATTATGATCCTGGGACTTGTTTAACGTAACAAGCAGCTGTGGTCATCTCCCGGACTTGATGTGCTCATCTATCGGAGATTGACCTCTCGTATATTCCCAATGATCACCAGTTTCTCTTGGTTTTCTCCCTTTTCTAGCAACGTGGCACAAGTGTGAAAGAATTATTTTCCTAAATGTTATGAAAAGCCTTTTCTTAGTACGGAATTCCTGAAGAATAAAAGCATTTGTCTCGCAGTCCATGCTGTTCGCAGCATGCGACGTCAACACCACATGTCAAACGTGTTTCTTTTCTTCCTTCTCGGGGTTCTGGTTTTGACTCTCATCCATACCCAAAAGTGTTTAATAAGTTGGATTAATATTTAGGAAGGCTAAAGTGCAGCGATTATGTCTTGAGAGTCTTAGAGATTCAAGACTGCAGAGAAACAGAGAAAAGACTAAAAGAGATCAATCGAGGAAAACTCTTGAGGAGACCTACCAGGGGTTGTGGAGCCAATATCGATGACAAAATTTTGAATTAATTTCAGAATACCAAAATTAGATCGAGACTTAATAATAAAACACCTTGCTTATGGATTAATCAGATTTGGATACACTAGACCCTCACTGAAACAATGCTATACGGCATGAATTGTTTAAGTGTGTTATGTGGATCTGCAAACGCCTTCTAAAAATAATGGGCTCATCGTTCAAGGCAAAATTACTAAGAGAATGTACGTCAAAAGACATCCTGGCTGATAAATGTTAGGAAATGGTTCGAGTAGTCCACTGTCCAATTACTTTGGGTAGCAGCATATAAATAATGATCGCCATTATAATCTCTGACCTTCAAAATCCGGACAAGCAATAGAAGAAGATTGGACGATGGCCTATTGAGCATTATTATCCCATTCCATCAAATGGAGTAGTCATTCATGGAACAAAAATTGAGTATACTGTTCATAGGTGTTTGATGAAACCAATTTCATTCGTCTTGTGGAAATTGTGCTTCTACTGTTTCTTCTAAAGACGAGAACTGTTCTGTATCTAGTACGCTCTGTACTCACTACTAAAATGTAGTACTACATTACATTGAAGTGCACACTTCACGCCTTTTGAAGTGTAGTGCACACTACAAACCACACACACTTCAAAGTTATAAAAAGTATATACTTCAAATAGAATAGTACACTTCATTTCAAAGCGAACACAACAAAGTATACACACACGAGTGTATATACTTCAAATAGTACATTTTTTAGTAGATAAATGAAGAAATTTTTCGAAATCGAAACAACCCCCCCTCCCCACGGTTTGAAAAAATTTTGGGACCGAACGAAGAAATCTGTCGATATATTCATATATTTTTTCCGGCGACCTTTTTTTTTAGTCACCGAACTTTTTATCTGGGAAAAAATATCGACTATAGTATAATACTACAATTGCTTCATTAGTACTACAATTTTGTAGTACAATTACTTCATTACTATTAATACTACAATTATACTTCATTACTTCACTTCATTAGTACTTCAATTAGTTGACTTCATATACTTTTTACTACAAGTGTACACTTTATAGTCTTCAAACTGGTGAACGTGTGTGTAGTTTTTCCCTTCGCTAGTATCCAGTCGTTTTGAAGTCATTGTTCTAGCGAGTTGGAGAATCACTCACTCTTCGAGTTTTCACATTGATTAGCTCTCCCAAAATGTCAAGCTCATTGCTCGTTCCCATGGCGAAGGACCTTGTTTTGGATAGTCCTCACTCTTCATACTTTATCTTCGTTCCTCCTTCCACCTTTCATTTAATTTTCGATCTCATGGTTTTGGCGCGTGTACATTTATCACACAATATTTCAGTTTCATGGATGCTTTATAATCCACGGTTCTATAGAAAAATGATATGTTGCAGCCGCGAGGATATTTTAAAAATAGTTAATTCAGTTGTCGTTGTTCGTTGGTGCTGAAGTCGTTGGAATGATAAAAATGTGGTTTGCTGGCGTTCGATAAATAATATTGCAGATTACGAAGTGTTATTTTATCTTGTATAAACACATTGCAACATGTTTATTTAGCATATAAAAGCTATAACAATGTACTCGTGACGGGGCATTATTATCCCTAGTATGTGTGTGTATTGAGAAAGTTCCTTTGATATTTTTATTTATTTATATTTTAATTTAGTTCAAGGAGATATTGTTATCCAGTCGTTAATGTATTGTCACAAGATGTTAGGAATGCGCACAATCGTAGTTTTCGAATAAACGAACATTTTAAAATAAACTGGAAATTGGTGGAAAACGCGACCATGTTCGAGAAGTTTCTGGAAGTCCAGGATCCTATATATTGCGAATGCCAGAGGACAGCGTTTTGTTGTTGCGAAAGAAGGCGAAAGAAGTGAGCGAACTGTGAACACATGCGATTGACTATAAACAATAAAGTTTCAGAGTACCTACTTGCGTGCAAAACGACGAATATAAAGTTTTCCACGGACGAGTGACTAGTGCAAAATTAAGGTGAATTACAGAACAGTGCTCCAGTTACTTTATTTATTCAATTCAGTTAATTAATTTATTTGAGTGTTTTATTTGTCTACCACCGCTGGCAGAATACAAGGAAAGGTTCGAGAAAGAATGTAGATGATATTTTCAAGCAAGTTTCCATATTAAAAATATGTAAAGAAAAAACCTTACAGAAAACCAGGAATATTTCAAACTTACGAGAAATGGAAACCAATTCATAATGCCTAAATGTAAAACAACCCAAATGCAGTATCACTATATTTATAAAGCCATTATTACTATAATAACTTACCTATCGAGATACGATGCATCAGTAACCTCTCGGAGCAAATCAAAAAAATTAAAATTTTCCTAAAATTTACTTAAATTCATAAATCATTTAAACCTACAGCTTTTTTCAAAATAACTCCTATACTTTCATTATCAATTTACCTTTTTACTGTATTAATAAATAACTTGTATACACTATGTACCTATATATTATAACAAGGAATAAGAACTGTGGCTCCCTCATCAGACTCAAGCGCTTCTCTTCACTGATGAGGTCTACATGACTACTAAGTTTATAAAAAAATGTTTTATCTGATATGTTATATATAAGAACTGTATTTAATAACCATAATATAAATGGCGACGGAAATGCACGTCGATTTGTATTCTGACAGCGAACGCAAGTCATAGAAACGGGCGAAAAGATAGCGAATTGTGAATCCGTGTGCTGGACAAAGAATTACCAGAGACGAATTAAACTTTCTAGCGAACTCTAAATAAGTGAAAATTACAGAATAGTGATCCAGCTAAAATTTGTGTCCAGTTACTTTGTCTAGTAAGTGTTTCATTCGGATCCCACCGCGGCGAACCGTTACAATACAAATTTATCATTTATCAATGCTTGAGACATCTCTCCAAGGATAATTGGTTTCGATGAAGAAATAATGAAATATGTGAAGATATTCTCGTGGCACATGGGACGGTGGTCTCACCCCGCCACCGAATGGGTCGAGGTATTTTTGAACTTGTTTTTCACGGCAGAAATAAGCTCATGTCATTGCCATTAGATTCCAAATAGAACACACTCAACAGGGAAGTGTCGTCACGGCTGGGCGAAAGAAATATATTCACCAGAAATAAATTTCTGCAATAAAATAGTTGTAACCCCTCAGATAACAAGGTTTTTTCGTATATTTTTAATGTATACATCAGGGTTCGAGGATATATATCCGCGGATATATATCGTGATATATATCACGATACATAATCACGATACTTATGGCTTGATTTTTATTTTTGATATATATCCAAGAAAACTTTCTGCAAATGTTACTAGATGGCGCTAGTTGTATTTTAAAAAGTGCTACGGTTATTTTTTAGTTTAATTTGTTTCATATAATCCGTTTTTTATTTCACACAAAGAAACAAACACCCATGACACTACCTACATAAGAAAGAGCAACTTTTATAACAAATATATAATAATTGCATATATAAGCTCAGTATGCAATTCATTTATTTAATAAATAATAATTCATATACAAAATAAAAAAATTAATTTCCTAATTATTTCGAGTTTGTATCAATCGACGAGTGCAAAAAAGAGAAAAAACTTTGGATATATATCCGATTTTTGATATATATCGTATATATATTAAAATATCCGATTATTTGATTTTTATTATAAAAATCGGATTTTTTCGAACCCTGGTATTATGTATTATATGGTCTCATTATTTTTACTTCATTTTTCCAAGATTTTACATGACTTTTACTCCAATTAAAATATTATTTTGATAACATAATAAACACTTTTCACTGGCAGGAAACAATCAGCATCGCCAATAATATGTAGGGCTGCTTCGCGGTTAGTGATTGCCGCTGACTAAAGATGGAATGACGCTTATACAGGGTATAAAAGAGCTGGTTCACAATACTTTACAGGTGGATTCCTGCCTTAATTATGAGTCGAAATTGTTCAAGCTACCATGACCTATATCAATAGTTAAGTAGATATGCGACATCAAAATTTGTATTTTTTTTCAATATTTCTGATTTATTTTTTGGAAAACGTTGGACTATCATTACAGTAACTTATATCTAATATGAAAAATTTATTCCCTTTAATGTAAATCATATAAAATGATAAAAACATTTCGATTCCAGTTGGAATTTCTGCAGGGTTTTTATCATTTTATTTAACATGTATTGAGACGGATAAAAAAATTCAATCTTTGATGTCGCATGTCTTCCATAACTATTGCTATTAATTAGGTCATGGTTGCTTGAACATTTTCGACTCATAACCAAGGCAGGATTCCATCTGTAAAATATTGATATTAAGATTTTTTGTTACGAAGTGCTATGACACATACAAAAAATCAATATAAATATTGATCCTTGCCGATTTTATATTCAAATAATCTTGACTATTTCAAATAATTTATTCATAAAAAAACTGCTCGTACGATTCTAAAAAAAACTAATTATTATGGAAATTGCGTTGCAATATTATTATGACTAATGGTATTTATTAGCAAAGAAAAAGTGATGTTCCTGTATACATGGATTATTTTTTTGCTTACTGTGATATTTTCAGCGTGGACGCTACGGGCGGGCCGCGCACTCGTTCACCAACCGCCTTGCCGTGTATCGTGTAGTTGGGTTTATTTATACCAATAATCCTTGTAACCTCACGAAGTCTTATACCGGACAGGTTCACGAAATAATTGGCGACACACATATGGATACCTTTCTACAATATTTGTATTTTTTCGAGACTGGATATAAGGAAAACGAAAATAGTAACAGTAAAAAGCAATGATACATTTAACTGTAGATACGTTACAAGCGTGAAATCTTGGCAACTCAAAAGTAAGGTAAATTACCTTACTTGCATTCGTTATCGAACGGACCTTCTTTGTGATCGGGCGCGACGCTACGCTGAAAAAAAGTCCCGGGGAAAAAGGAACAGAGTATCGTACACTATTGTAAGAATGAGAATTGTATGAATTATTGTAATTGTATTGTAATTGTATTGTAATTGTAGTAAGTAATTGTAATATGTAAGAATTGTAAGAATGTTATTTTAGTCACAGTGACATTAAATTCCCTGATTTTTCTGTCTACACCCAGAGCGTTTTTGAAATAAGTGTGCCGTGATTTGTTGTCTCTTTCAATGCAATATTTGCTACATATGAAAGTTGGCTAGTATGGGAATAATGTGTCTATATTATAATAGGTCAATGGTAAAAAGTAAGTAAAGTAAAAGTATAGTAAAGTATGGTATAAGTTAACACTAAATATCAACGATATTGATGATTTTGCTTCTGGACCTCATATGTATGGATTGGAAGGATGTTTTTGCCAAAACTTTTAATTACAATAATACATTTAAATAATACATAATAATATAATAATTAATATTACATTTAAATACCAATAATTAATAATACATTTAAATACCATATTCAGTATTGAATATTTTTCGTGCGGAATATTGAATATTCTGTACAGTTTTGTTCTTGTGTTATTTCCTCCCCCACTCCTATATTTGAGGGATGACTTACCCATCAATTACGGATTTAATTAATAAATTGTTCACTCTAAAGACAGATTATTTTGCTGGCCTTGACAATCTAAGGTTGCTGCAGTATGGAATCCGAGGCGTACCGCTTTCGAGAAAAAGAGTCGCACCTTGCTCCAGCCAAGTACCTACCTGTTCATAACGACGTCCCACGTGGGCCGTTTGTTGATAAACTCCAACCAAACACCAAACACCCGGCAGACCTTGACTGCTTACATAAATGATGGGTACTTTTAAAAACAGAAGCCTTAAAATGTCTTCCTTATCTCGGGTTTTGCGATTTCTCTCCGTTGTTTTCCAACTGATATCAGTGAAAAGATAAGCGCACGTTTCTCTTGGTTAATTATGCATTTTCTTAACCCAATAACATTAATTACCTGAGTACGTCTTCTTACTCATTTATATTCATACATACATTAACACATGTGCCCTTGAAACAAAAAAATTGTATTGCTTGACGTTTACACCAATCTGTGATAAGCTTCAAAGGTAAGTTATGAATATTAATTTTTCGATTTCTTCAGCGGAGTTCAGTTTTATAATTTAAATAAACTAAATTAATAATTAGTCATTAAAGTAAACTGATTTTTGGTTTCGGGCATGTTATGCCGGCGCCAAACTAGGCGTATCTTCCGTCGCGTCTTTGACGTCGCGGAATGCCGCTACATTTCTTTCGATACAAACTGTGCTATTCTGAAAATAGCAATATTGGGATGTCAGATCTTCATCCCAACACTTAATAGACGAAAATTTAAATAAAAAATAAACGAGACGTGGATATGCGTCCGTATTCGGTGTTCGTCGTACTTAAATAATAAGATTAGTGTATTTTCACGTGTCTCTCTCAAAGTAAAAACCTTTATTTGCGATGTTCGATTTCTCCGGTGTAGTCTGACAGCTGATTTCCGTCGCAAACGTAACCTCAAAATTCTCATGAAAAAAGATATATTGTTGGACTCTATTTATATTTGACGTTTAATGGATAACCGTCATGTACTTCATTCTCCTTCCGACCACACCGCCGACGTATACCTACGTCTCGTTTATTTATTTCTTTATTTTCTTTTAAGTGATCTATCTGATATCCCAATATTGCTATTTTCAGAATAGCATAGAATATGCGCTTATCGAACATACTGAGCGTATCATCGGTCGATCCACTGGCGAAACGCTCGCTTCGGCGTCTGTTTGGTTCTCGGCGTAAAATCGTGACGTCGCGTTTCATTTTTTTAAATGCAAAGTGCCACATTCGACGGATCGTCCGCACTGCGCACGGATGTATGTTTGTTGCAGACTGTATCTTGTATGTGTTAAGGTACGCCTTAAAAGCGTAATTTTCAGTACAAAATAGCACTTTTAAAGCGTACCTTTAAATAATCTAAGTATTGACTCTGAATTCGGGGCTAAGCCATTAGTAAGTTAGACATGCAAGTAAGTATAGGTATATAAAGAAAACCGTTTAAAAAAGAAAATCATAAAAAATATTTTTATTCAAAAATTATAATTTTGACCAAAATGTCACATTATACTTTGTTGTCCCAAGATAGTGAAATACTGAATAAATATAATTTGAAATACAAATTAGATTAAATTCTTGGAAGAGGAATTAGAATATTTTTTTATACGAAGAAAAATATACTTACCAATGAGTCTTACAGCTTTCTGTTGCTAGGCTTATCAATTACGCCGTAGTAACCGTATAGATTTTTGTTTGATTTTATTTATGTACCAGCTGTAACCCGTCAAAAATGACGGAACATTCGTTCGCCCCGTTTGCTAAGCTCTAGTATATATTTATAGTATCTTTTTGGCGGTCCACGGAGAGGCGGCCGTAGCAACATGCGTAGAGCGGCCGGTTCGGGTTTGCTGGTCCGGGGTTCAAGCCCCATCTCCGGCCGTTTAATTTGTTTTTTTAGCCGTGAATTCGAACGAAATTTTGGATGAACCAACGAAATTATTATGTTTGATATTACTTTATAAGTGAGACATCTATTTTCCCGTTTGGTATCAATAACATTTTTATTGTCATTAATATTATTATGTTTGCCAAACAACTTTAAGTAGAACCTGATAGATGGTGCCAATTGTCTTGAAACTGTGGTCTCGTAAATTGTCAACTTCACAAATAAAATAAGTACCTACATACATATTAGTTAAAAATGAGTAAGTTGGTAGGTACCTGTCATTTGTATTGAATAACCACAAAAAATAAATAGATATTTCTTTACACATAATATTATTTCGTAATTCATAAAAAACATAATCTTCTACTCAAACATTATGAGATTTTGCTCATCAAATTTGAGAATTTTGAAAAGAAAAGATTTCAACTATTGTTTTTCACGTGTTTAAAAAAATCTGCAAAACTCTATTTATTTGTTAAATCGATAGAAGACAGCTGTAAAGAAAAAAACGATGCATTTTACTGTACGAGTATATTACATATTTTTACGTCATCAATATGTTAAGACATGCTTCGAAATTCTCTAGTAATTGTATTGTTTTGCTCGTCAAGATGTGGAAAAATTGCTACAAATCAACTAAAATGTATTTGTCCATGAATTATGCTTTGAAGTTCATTTGTTTACGATCGCCGCTCTCGAACGAGCAAACATATTGAACAATTTTCGATGCACCGCACGTTCGAAAACAAAATATTTTCTTCATTGTTGTGTATATCAGTTGTGTCGGCGCCATGGCGACTGTTACAGAAAATTCCGAATTCAAAACATCTCGATGTTCGTGCCTGCTACGTAAATACGTCACTATTTGTTGAACGCGGTTTATGTAATAAATTGTGTTTTTGCTCATAGCGGCGCTTAACACGACATGTTTTTCATCCCTTTATCGCGATGCTCTAATCCTTGGAGAATTTCAACAGGGGTTGAAAAGTGTACGACTGTATGCCTAGTTTTAGAATTTTTTCACAAATAAATAAAACTTTATTCCAGTATGTGGAGAGGTTCGTGCAGTCCCACACATACCATTTTATTTTATTTTATTTTTATTTTTTGACAAACAGACAGTCAAAATGTCATTAATGACCCTAATAGATGGTCCTAGAGTGACATTAAAGTACAAAGTATGAACATTTTGTGAACATTTGAATTTGATATAATTACACAATACATTTTTTATAGTTAATTAATAATTAATAATGAAAAATAATAATTGATCAAATAAATTGAGAAAAATATTCAGACTAACGCAAATCACTAAATAAAGTTTTAGGAATAATTTCCAGGTTAATTAGTTTTTAGACAATATACTTTTTATGATAAATAGAAATAAATAATGTTTTAATGAAGGAATGAATTGTAAATAATATTCAGAAAAATGTCGCAAATCGATAAATAGTTCAATTTTTTTACATGTAAGAATACATACATTAAATTATCATACATGCGATATATAGAAATATAAGAGGATTTAAATATATAAATATAAATTATCACATGCAGGTACATAAGAGGTAATATGTAACAGGAAATAAGGTACATACCAAGAATTATTCAAATAAATAGGCATAAGAAAGCATAGGCGAAAGAAAGAAAAAAGGCAAAAGAAAAAAGAAAGGCAAAGAAAGAGAAGACGAAACATCGATTGCTACATAAACGTGATACTAGATTGACGACATACGAAGGACTGCTCACACCGAAGATAATTAATAAATATGGTCAAACGTAATTAATAAATATGGTCAAAGGAAAGAGAAGATTGGAAAACTTTAGAAGAGGCCTACATCCAGTAGTGTAGAGATGGCTGAGGAAAAAGAAGTTATAAACTTATTTTAGTTTGTTGATTTACCTTGTTAACAAAAAAAAAAACGAGCGCGTCATACTGTAGTCGCATATGATGAGTAACATTTGACATCTCACAATTAAAAATATCAATTGAGCAGCGACAGAAATTAACATCGAAATTTAAAAAAGCTAATATCTATACATTTATTAATTAGTAAGTACAATTAAAGAAAATGTATGTGCATTTATTTATTATTGAATTTTGCCGCACTAGGTAGGTACCGTCTACATACGCATTTTTATTTTGAAATGTCTTTGTTCAATTATATGTGTTTATTTATTTTAGTGTGCCGCCATACATATTGTATGAAAACTTTGAATAAATATTTAAATCAATCACATAAATTACATAAAATTCGAGAATCTTAATCATGAAGGGTAATTATTGTTTACGTTATTGTTTATATTAATGTAAAAAAAAAGTATTTATTGGATAATTTCGAAGATATAAGCCAAAATATATCAAAGTTACAACAGCCACACGCTTGACACCAGACGCGAAGCATATATACAAAATCAGAAGCCTTGGCTGTTGGAAGTGTGCGTCTTCGCTTTGATGGTACTTGCCGGACATTGTTTTGTTTATAAACGATGATTTCTCTCCACCGCGCGCGCTCTGCGCGCGCTCATTTGTCGAATGAAATTGCGCACGCTTCCCCGGCGTCTTATTTTCTGTTACGTATTTCCGGCCTTTTTCACAAAATCACTGCCACATATTGCAGGAAAGCGAGAGGAAAGATGTTACATATCAAAAAATCTGACGCGTCGTGATGCGTCAGTGGGTTTTTAATTTGAAAAAAAAAAGATCTAAATGATTAATTGTTTAAAAAAATAACTTAAAAGAGTTGATATTCCTGTGCTAGAAGTATTTTGTGTCATTTTTACGTTTTCCGAGAGGCGACACGATTCTAGTGACGTGATGATTTAAATACGATGCCGTGTTAAGTATTTTAACCTATTTTGAGGGCCTTGGGAAGAATTTCGAATGAACGACATATATTGAATAGTATCGAATATTATTCGAATCATTTTGCGCTGGACGTACCAAAATAAATAGCGATTCTCATTATTATGAAACGGTAACCAGATAACTTCCACACATGGTTACTGTAAGTATGCCACGTGTAACTTCCTATTCCATAATGCTCTATTTTAAATTATATAATAATTAAATCTAAAACTTGAATGACGCCCGGCTTGGTGCGTAATGTTAATAATATTGTCACGGGAGTGCAATAGTAACTGCGCGTTGTCGAAGTTTTTCGAATGGTCCACACGAATTAACTGGGCTGTTCTAGAAATATGGTGAAATATGGAAAATCAGAGAAACTTAGTCGAACAGTCTCGAAAATTCGACAAACCAACATTTTTTGTATAAAAGGCGAGCGGACGCGCGCGCGAGAATTATTGTTGTTTTCGACAGCGCAGTATAGAAGTCGTCCAAAGGGGAAAACGTGCGACGGCTCGGTGTGGCCATAGCGAATTATAATCGACCAGTGAAGAAGTACCTAAGCGGAATATTCTCGGCAGTGACGTGAGTTAGTGCGAGCATGTGTGGAATACTTTTTAGTAACAAATGGTGTGAATTAAAGAACGGTGCTCCGATAAAATTCATATCCAGTGACTTTCTGTGATAAATAAATCTTTTAAATAGTTTTAAGTATGTCATTCGCCTCCCACAGCCATGATCTCATATCAATATGCACGAATTTCAACAATGTCGAATCATTGTTTAGATGTTTAGATATAATTTCCGCGATCGCATCTCGTAGGCACATTGTATGTTAATTTATCAATTAAGTTTGCTCGCTGTTGTACGTAAAATGGAAGTTTAATTATTATTATGCAAACTTATCTGAGTGAGAATTAACCTTCCAAACGAATACAGAAGTGTAAAAACATTAAACTCTAATAATAATGTGCAAAAAGTAATACTATAATATGGTGTTCATGTGTAAAACAATAGTGTTATTGTTGAACTCTCTTTTGGCCATGAAAACGCTGCGTCATCGCGTTCAGTACCAATCGGCCGGCGCGTTTATTAATCCTTGCGGATTGACTTCAGCCTTGACCCATCTGAAACCGCCGCTACGTTCATTACGATGTTTTGAATTTGGAGCGCTGTTAGGCGTCATTGTAACTAAGTGCCGGTTGTTTGGTCATTGGTAATGGTACTAGTTAAGCAAAAAGCATAGATTTTTACGGAAACGATTTGTTTGATCTGTGGAGAACGGAAAATCTATGCTGTTTTCTTAACTGATCAAACAACCGATCGTAAATATTCAACAGTAATTGTAAAGCTGCCCATACATATACAAAGATAGTACCGCGTTTATTATTTAGGTGTAATTTTTTGTTGTTGAAGTTTATTTTATTCTGTGGTATTTATTGGCTGTACTGTCAAGTGCAGTTCTTATTGGAAAATGAACTGACTACTTATTATTACTATTGATTGATGTGACAGATGCTTTGTGATGAAAAACGATTTTTTTAAATTTACACTAACGAACATAATACACCCACGTTGAGATATAATTTCGAGAGGAGCAGTCCCCCTCATCGCATTTATAATTAATGACTAATAAACACAGAATTTTGTCAACCTATTCGAGCAGGACAGCGGGTTGCATAGAGGAGAGGATTTTTTGGTCATTAATAGAAACATATTTAGGAACGGAGACGTATTGTGAAATGTGATGTTATTCATAAGTGTTTTCTCAGAATTTAAGTTCTTTAGGATTTCAGCGGTTTCCAAACTGATCATTATCAATCCTTTATGAGGAATCAAGTGGAGTAGTTTTAATTTCGATCTACTGCCCCTACTCGAATAGGTTAAAAAAATTCTGTATTTAGGTTAGTTATTAATTACACCTGATGGTGAAAGGGACTGCTCCCTCTCGAAATAATAGAAGTGATAAATATAACTTATCGTGTGTATATAACAAAGTTTAATGTAGCGTAAGTTAAAACGTTTACTTATTGTTCAGTTAACGAATTATGTGTCTGTCTTTTTACTCTTTAGGAGCCTGCGCAAGATAATGTTTTTTATTGAATACCATCTTCTTTAAATTTTTGCTTTAAATTAACTCTTTAGGCCTTAGCATTCACTTTTCGGCGGTCTCCCGATATCGATCTTAGAGGAAACAATAGTCATCTTACTCCTTCACCCTGGAACTCACCGTCTAGCTGCCGGCATATGGCCATTTTTACTCTTCAGAGCCTCCGCATAGCAAAGGTACTCTCAACGTAATGCCGAGCGCAACAATATAATACTTACCTATGTAGAATCCGTAACCACGGCAAAATTCATAACTCCATTCACGATTTTGATCAGCAGCCATATACCATTGTGACGGATATTCCGTCATAATGAATATTATGAAAATTCAATTCACTAGATTAAAAATGTATTTAATAAGTCGTCCCCGCCATCGTACAGTAATATGCCCCTTTTGTCCACTAGGTGACCCACGTTGGGCGCCAATGTTAGACTATTATTATAAATGTAAATTTTGTAAGATAATTTGCTGCGCTTTCTTTCATAATATTTTCATTTATAACTTCCTTCATATATCAGCTCGACGTTCTTCTAGAATTCTAGTCCTCTTAAAACGCTTCTCAGAAATGTCATCGAAAGTGTGATTGGATGATTATTTTAACCTGCGGTCAAATATTTTGCGCTGTACCCCCCATTTCTTATTGATAATTAAGCGGCTGTTCACATTAATTTCAGTGACATTGACAAGTGTGTCATATTCATAATAATTCACAGCGTGCCAAAAATGGCATACGACATCCTTATTGGTGTCAAACTTTGCATCAATTACAATCGTCGCGTACTATTTGTGGAAAGGTTACGCGAAGTGCTCACCAAAGTGCCGAAAAAAAATCAACAAAGTAATTCAAGTGTTTAGTAATTAAGGCGGTCGTCTGGCAATGCGAGCGAAATTCTCCACTTTTTCTCATAGCGTCTCTTGCACTTTGAATCACATTTTTTGTATGGAAAGGTATCGAATTAAACAAAATTACTAGGTTCCATATATTTCCAAAAGAATCTTCGTCTATATTCCTCATTTCACCAATTAATCAAGACGCAGAATACTTTAGACAATACGCTGAGCCTTGGTTAAATAGTCTAAATCCGGAATATTGACTAAGTTTTAGTTTGTTTTTAGTTTTATGTTTACAACCACACTTGGCACACCCCTTTGCTTCGGCTACATTCATACATCTTCTCATGCATGCTCTACGGTTGTTGAGGCTTTCAACAGGGCCATCCTCCAATACTTGTAGTATCTGTCGTATCAGGTCTTTCGCCGACGTCCTCTATTCCTGTTGCTTTCAACACCCGTTATATATTATATATTTTCTTAACCATCCTTTCCTCGCTCATACGTTCTCCATCGCCAAACCATCTCAGCACTCCTTTCTTTATTCTGTCTACCACACTACAGCCAGGATTACATTAACTTCGAATTTGTTCATATTTCACTCTATCGCCAACGATTTTCCACACAAGCGCCTTAGCGACCGCATTTTTTGCAAATTCCAGGTCACTTCTATACATCAGAGTTGGCACAAAAGATACATATGTCAAAAGCCCATACAGTTAAATAAAGCCCACAAAGTGGAGCAATTTTCTTGAATTTTAAAACATCTGGTAATTTATTAATTGAATAAATAATTTAGTTTGTGTCATTTTAAAAAGATATATGCATGTAAAATATATGGAACCTAATGATATTTACGGAAATAAATTTTAATATAATGATAGAGAAGCTATGAGAAATTGAATTTCATTTACCCAGGTCTGGTGAAAAAGTCAAATGAAACAAGGAATGAAATATACTCATCCGATCAATATCTCATCAACAACAACAATATCTCATCATATACAGAATCTGATCATTTACTGCTATGAATCTACATTGAAATGCAGTTCGGTTCAGGTGTACGTCGATAATTTTTGTGAGATTTTTCGGATGATTTCTTTCTTGCTGTGAAAACCACTGAAACCTGAGATACTTGCATATAAAACCGTCCTATGAAAAAACGATTTAGTTACAACTTTCGAGATTGGATACTGATTTTTTGCACTGAGATCTGAAATCATAATATTATCTATGTATTTATAGTACCTAAGTAAGAACCAACTCGTTTCAGAATTTTATATTATATTATACCAGCAGCTGAACACACATCGCGTCTATTATGATTAAAGATTCCACAGCTTATTTGTTTGTTATTTAACAGGCAACCAGTCATAGAGTAAATAAAAATACAATTTTGTACCAGAACTATGTAACGCGAGATCGATAGAATAAAAAAGATGAAACTCAATACTAAATACGTGCGGACAAGATCCATTAAATTAAAAAAGAGATGAAATTCAATACGAAATACGTGCAAACAGCAAACAAAAGTACAATTCTGTACCATGGCGGTGTGAAGCGAGATCCATTAGATAAAAAGAAATGAAAATTAATATGAAATACGTGCGAACATTGATCATTACTACCATTTAATGGATTTAAAAAAGTAACCCATAAAAACCAAGTTTTTATTATACTCCTTTTCTCATTTACTAGTGGAAACTGGTTTGGCGCTTAACCTACGCGTTGGGCTTCGGTCGGGCGACGCTACGAAAGGGAGTAATAAAAAAATTCCAAAAATCCAAAATTATACTATAATCAGGCTTCGCGTCTACCAGATGCGTTGAAATATTTTCATACAACTTAATAATTTGTATGAAAAAACCATTCAAATTTTGATAAATCCAAAAATTTATTAATTTTTTTAACGAAAATTTGATAGATCTTCTTGATCGTCGCCACGAGTCTGCTTGCAAAGTTTCAGTTCGATTGGATCATGGGAAAGGGGTTTAAAATGGATCCAAAGTTTTTTCGTCAGACAAGAAGCCAAGCAGACGCCACAAGTTAATATAAAGGGAATAAAAAGAATAGTAGGTAGGTATTCAAATTGTATAGATGTGTACTCTTTGTCACTACCTACATTTATCATTGCATTAGGTAGGTATCTACCTACTTGTAATATAACATTTTTATGCATTCTTATATAACATATTTATTTAATGATTAATAAAATTTTGTTTAATGACTTAAGTCGTGTGTACACAAATGATTGAGTTTAAAGTTTTATTAATAATAATAGAAAATTAGTTTTAGTACGTACCATGTTACAAATTTGTCTATTATCCATATATTAATAATAATACAAAATTACTTTTAGTACATACCATGTTAATAACTTTACCATATCTCAAACGCGCATTTTTTAATTTTGAAAACTCATCAAACCATGAAAAATGGTTGGGTTAATTCAGAATATTTTGAGTACGTCCTAATTTTTCAAAAACACAATACTGGATTTTATCCCCAGGGAGACATTATTAATCAAGATATATTATAGATGTCTCATAGATTGCTACCAGCGTCAAAACCAGGGCTGTCACAATTATAATGTTCATTGTCAGTGGCGGCTTTTTTAACACATTGCCCTGTCTCAAGCATAGCGGTATTGATGATTCGCTCTCACCCCAGACTTCTAAGCGTTACACATCGGTTATTTTGTAAAGAACCCACGACACTTGATCAATTATTTTAAACTAGCCGTACGCCCGTGAAAAATCACGGTAATTTGGTGGGCGTGACACGGTTACGTGTTGCCTGAACCATGCGTATTCCGCGCTGATTGCGTGTCACACTCTAATTATCTAAAGTTTTAATTTCAGCAATTTACGGACTTAACGAACCGACAGGCGGACACTGAGACAAAGAAATTATTATATTTATATAGAATATGGAGTTAGAATCGGTCTATTTTTGACAACTCCGAATTCATAGCTTTAAGGTACAGATACACATGCTTGTTATTGGCATGCTCATTATCATGCTCAAAACTAGCATGCCCTAACAACTGTACACACTTGCTCATTATTAGCATGCTTATTTTAAGCATGCTCAAAGCTAACAATGAAACACACATGCTTATCAGTGGTATGCTCTTGTCATAGAATAGAGAGGAACTCTAGTTCAAAATTGAAACTTTGCAAACTGAAATAGAAAATTCAAATGAACAATAAATCAAAATATTTTTGAATTTAGTTTTTATAATTTTTATTGTAAGATTTGAATCATTCATGTCTTTTAATAAAGTTTCATAAACATTATTTCTGCTATATTATTTTTACATATCGGTGACCGAGTATTCCACAGACATTCGTGATTCCTAGTCACGAAATTAATGTTGTATCATCTCCCCAACGCGCCATATTTGTTTCATCTGTCGCGGACTGAGAAGATCGCATTGATAATCGATACTAGCCGCGAATGACATAAGCATGCTCATAATAAGCAAGCCTGTTCACACATGCTCAAATAGATACCCCTTCTCATGGTGAATGACAGTGGCATGCTCATTACTAGCAATGTGCATACACACATGCCACTAATAAGCAAGGCCTAAAGAAGATCAATACTGCGCATGCTCACGTGCCACTTATAAGCATGTGTATACCTTTAGTCAAAAATGGTAAAATTTTAAATGCTTTTTTGGCCCTGAAAGCTTTTCCTTCACGCAGCTGACGAGCAAGGCATCGAGTTTCATGTACCGGGCGGTTGAAAATCTGCCTCTGCAGATCCTCAACTAATTCGGTAATAAGAATAATCATGTCCGATTAAAACGTTGGCTATTCTGATTGCCGATTCCATTGCGAAACATCGCGCTGCCTGCGATTAGCGCTGGCGTTGCGACATTTGGGTCGATGAACCGCCGCTCGCCGCGTCCTTTAACACACGGCGCGGCAAAGACGTGCTAGAATTTTTTCTGCACGGGCAACATTTGAATATATTTGGAAAGCGACGCATTGCGAAATGTGTTGCATTACAATCGGTATACTTTTCGCACCTCTGAACAGTACTTAATAACACGCTTTGCGAATTTACGACGCGTCGGAGGAGCTCTCAGTTTTCGCGGCACCGAGTTGGCGCATCCATTTCTGGGATGCTGTGCCCCCAACCCTGGAAGATTACAGGTATTAATGTAATTTAGAAAAACAAGTAAATATGCCTCTCTGTTTCGTCGTGGGATTCGCGATGGTCCCTTCAGCACCTAATGGTGAACCTACGACATGCGTATGGGTGACACGTTAGTCTTCACCAACACATAATCGAGTTACCAAAGAAACATGATTGTGGTCTATACCTCGTACGCATGCATCAATATTTTTACAATTTTCTAAAATCAAAAATAATTACACACAAGTCTTCCGAACTATCTAGAAGATTTTAGAAAGAACCAGAACACACGGAAATATACCAGAACATTCGAGAAAAGGCATTTCTTATAAATTGCGCAGCAGCGGTGCGCGCAGTCAGTCGAATTTGACAGCCGTAGAAGGCGAACTTTGCGATAGACAAAAGTGCAGCAAATTAAAATTGTACCTGCTGGAATATTTTAATGACGATTAATGCGAATTATGGAATAGGTTTCCAGCTTATGTTTGTGTCCAGTGACTTTCTGTAATAAATAGAAGTATAATTGTTAAAAATGTTACGTTTCGCACCACTGCGAATCCGTGAAAATATTTACCAACCAGAGATCGCAGAGTGAACAACCGGCACTAGTCCGACGAATGCCAAACGGCTGCACACAAGTATAAATACGAACCCCGTCATGCCAACTCTGGAGCTCAAGAGCATATTTAGGTACGACATGCCAGCAGAGCTAGATTAGGTACTTTTCGAATTTTTGACACGCCGGCGCCGAGCCTAAAAGGTCCGCCATCACTGCTCTACGGCTTCGTATCTATTGAAGAGTCAACCAATGAAGATTGTTATTCATTGGAATGGAAAATTTTAACTAGTTATTATTAAATATGTTGTGTTGTAACAATATTGTGGAGATTCATATTATTGCATATTTATTACCTTTAATTAGGTCGATGTTCATGACTGAACATTGTCTCCACTCTTCCTGGGTCTTGTTTACTGAGGCACCGAGTACACTCACTGAGGCAGCGAGGCCCCGGTCATTTCTGAGGCTTACTTAGTCCGTCCAACATGTTGTAGATCTATCTCTCTATTTTTGTCATTGCATGTTCTTAGTGATTACCTCTCTCTCCAGGCTTGCTCCATTTCCCGTAGCAGCATACCCATCTCTCCATTGCTGGGTACATGCTTCTTCCATAATCTTCCGTTGTTCTCTGTTGATAGATTCTTGTAGCCATTTCTTCCTCCCACAGCGGCTATATCATACAAAGCCTCTTTTATTCTCGCAAGGTCTCCACATCTAGGAATCTTGTGGCCTCCTACCTCGCAATTTGAGCTGCACATTGCCATTTTAGTTTTGCTACATGATCCTCTACACTAGTTCTACGCCTAATTTCATCATTTCTTATTCCATGGATCGTTGCGTGCCTTTGAGCTTCTCTATATTTTTCTTTGTAAATGTCATCGTCTCGATGTCTCCATTCAATAACTCATCACTGGCAGCCCGGTTCGAAGGCTTATCTTTTTAGAGTAATTGGGATCTGTTTGTTTTCAAAAATATGTTTTAGTTTGCCAAGAGCAGCCCATTTTTGGTTATGTCACAATATAATTTACAGTATAATTTTTTTTAATAAACGGACAATTAACCTTTTAACTGCCAGCCATATTTACTATGGGGGACACCTATAGGCCAGACATTTTTCCGTAAAATAAAGTAAATAAAAAACAATAAAAATAGACATAATATGATGAAAAAGTGTAAGAACTTACCAAAGAATTATGTTTTTCGAATTTATGACGGAGTTTTTTGAAGCAAAAGCAAAATAAATTCATTCCGCAAAATATACAACAGGGTTGTCACAATTTCACTTTTTTTGTTTTTTTTTACCTGTTTTTTAATGTTACACCTTTAATATCTTACTATTATGTAGTGAATTCTTCCTGCGTGTGGTATATTTCAAAATACGGTTCAACTCATAGCATTGAATGAATCAAAACATGAATCAAAATTGTCCTTTGAGGCACGAAAGGATCGCTATCCCAATGAAATAGTGGTCTAGGTACTATCGACGTCACTAGTAGAGGCAATATTTTCTATTTCGTCAGGCACATTATTTTCATTTTCATCCGGCTCAAAAAACTCTGGCAATTCGAATTCCACATCACTCTCATCAGATTCGGCGGTTTGTCCAACAATCTCATCATCATCATATGTCAGCCATTGTAATGTCACAAAAAGAAATATAAAAAATGTTTTATAAAAAAACAGAGAAACAAAAAATTCACGCGAATCTCGCGAAAAAAGATAAAAATGTGGTGTATATAGATCGCGGGCGCTGCGCCGCGTGGCTCGATGCGAGCGAGGTTTGTACCTGCTCGCCGCGAGCCGACGCGTCTTGTGCTACGAGTTGCCGTTCCGTATACACACACGCGCACGGCGTTTGCAATAAATAAATAAGTCCGTTGCCGCATGTATTATAACAAAAAATTAACACAATAATTTGAACACAACGTGTACAAAGAAAAAATTAATTTCATAGACACACTAGATAGATATACTCACTCACATTGCACTATATACAGGAATACGGCGAAATAAACCCACTGATATTTTAAATAATCGTGAACAAAATCAAACTGAAGTACGGAAAAACAGAGAAACAAAAAATTCAGTTGAATCTCGCTAAAATAAAGATAAAAAAATAATTTTATAGACGCACAAGATTGTTATATTTACTCAAATTGCATTAAAAATACGAAAATGGCGAAAAAACCGACGAATATTGTCAATAATTGGGAACAAAATCAAGCCAAACGCGCAGTTTTAAATTGAAGTATTGCAGGATTCCCCGTTTCTCAGCCAAAAAACTTTGCAATCGGCGACCCTAGCGAACTCTGAGAACTGTCAGATGGAACACTTTCATAAATCACTAATTTTACGAGATTTGGTGGTTTTAAAAATATGGTAACTGCTTAGGATCGTTGTCTATAGATGCCAGTACGATTTAAAATTGGTGACGTGTTAAAAATCGTTTGTTGTTGTGCGCATTTACATGGAAAAATTCCCGCGCGGTAACGCGGCACTGGCCTGACGGGACATGCAAAGTTTCGCGCGTTTACGCGGCAGTGGCACTGATCGGGTTAACATTGGGCACTGATTTCGATAATGTCCATGCTCCTTACACCTGTAGCATGTAATTGTTTTCGTCGGTGAATTAGCTGTCACTGTCATTTTGTTTGGCGTTGACGGACCGCCACTATATCTCTTTGGTTTATTTTTACTAGAGGAATATTTATTTTTCGCTGCAAATGCTATGCCACTACTACTTTCAAAATCACTGGTTACCTCCATGTCAAGTAATTTCGACTTAATGACATCGGCAGTTATTGAAATTCCCGAGTGTTCTATTGCCATTATCATTGGAGAATAGCGATCGGACAAACCTGCTAATAATAATGATCCCACCCATTCACCTGTTATTGTAAATCCCGTGCCGTTTAACCGTTGAGCTGTTTCAATCATTTGTGTGACATAATTAGCCATTGAGTCACAATTTTCTAGCCTTATGGATATCAAATGTCGAAGCAAGGTCATCAAATAATTTTTCTTGAGAAACCAGAGTCATCAAACATGGTTTTTAATTTATTCCATAATTCTGCCGAACTCTTCGTGTTCTTAATATGAACGTACAAAACTGGATCGATCATAAGTATTAATTTTGCCTTAGTTTTGCATCATCTACTGGTTTTAAATCGAAATCTGCCGTTGGTCTGATGTATTTATCCATATCCTCCAGCACCAATAAATTTTCAGCTGCAAAACACCACTCATCATAGTTCTCCCTGCCTTTTAGCTTTGGCACACTTGCAATGTAATTTGTCATCATGTTTCCGCGAAACCACGCACACAATTTATCTTTTTTACACTAAAAAAAACTGATAAATCGAACGAAAGGCCCATAACCTGTTGAAACACGTGGGTAATTTTCAACAGACTAACTTTTATTTCATTTAAAGGTGTTACACATACATTCACTAGTAGGTAGTTATAACAAATTAAATAATTTTGATATAAACATCTTGACACATATAAACAAGTATTTTTTTAGGACATCCAGACATTGTGGAGGTCCGAAACTACAGTCCATGTATGTTTAAAATGATTTATATGCCATTACTGTACAACTGTCTGGTGATATTCCATCGTAGTCTATGCAGACATAGTAAGACGCAATTTTTGCTTCCCTTCTTGGGTTTTTAATAAAAACTGTTTATCGAGTATTTGGGTAGCAATCACCAAAGCAGCAACATTGTTATTTTCAGAATTCTCCAGACAGAACACTTAAAAATAAGACACCAGAGAAACCTTCCCTCAAGCAAAATTTTTTTCTCTTAGGATTAAATCTATCAATATTGCTGCACCTATCACTTTTTAGATCATTATTTTGGTGTCGTTAATGGCAGTTTCTTTGCAATGCAAAATGATTTGTGTAAATAACAATGATTGTTATTTAGGTCTGTTGAGAAGGAGGGAATGCATCTCTCAAAACTATATATAGTTGTGATAAAAATAATACTTGTTAAGTATAATACAAAGTTTGGTTTATTCCAAACTTTAAATATTATTCTGGTATTTTTTTATGCACCCAGGCTTGAGAAAATCACATAAATGTTTTTTGACCTTAATGGGAATCGAGCCTGAAACCTTCATTATGAAAAGCCAGTGCCACAACCACTAAATTATGAGGGCTGCTGTACTGAAAAAATCTTATTTATGAAATTTTGTATTAACTTGTTCCGGGCCTGCGTCATGCACACATGACATGGTCATGGAACAGGTTAAATTTGGAAAAAACAGCTGGAAATATTTTACATATACTCATAGCTAGTAGCAGCAACACTTTGGGGTAGTCTTTTTCATTCAATTTTGAATAAAAATTATTCTTTCAAATTTGGGTAAATGCAGTATGCACTATATGAAATATCAAAAATTCATTCACTTTAATACAAATAAAATAACAAAATTTTTTTTGAATTTCTGCAAGGTTTTAATTATTCTATTTGACTTGTATCAAAGTGAATGAATTTTAATATGTATTCAATTTAAATAATTTCACGATTGTCTAACGTTTTACCCAAGATGAATCAGAAATATGTCTGTCTTCTCCGTAGCTATCGACATTTCATCCAAAGTGTTAAGAATATTTTGTATTCAAAATTGAATAAACAAAACTCCCCCGAATTCTTGCTTCTAGTTAAGAGACATTCTGTGTGTATACAATACATGTGCAAATCATTACATTTGTACCTTACATTTATACATTAAAAATATTACAGTTTTATATTTATTTTAATGGATATATGTACTTTGATTACAGATTTTACGCTGCCGAGGTAACACTAGCCTTACAGTTCCTACATAAACACGGAGTTATATACCGAGACCTAAAGTTGGACAACATCCTGCTGGACAACGAGGGTCATTGCAAGCTCGCAGACTTTGGGATGTGCAAGGAGGGCATCATAGGTGAGTAAGAAATGTTGGCATTTTGGAGTAATTTTAATAAAAAAAAATTTATTAAAATTTACATTTATCTCTTAATTTTTTTTCTTATAAAAATTTCAGATGATGTTACAACAACAACTTTCTGTGGAACCCCAGACTACATTGCACCTGAGGTCAGTTTTATATCCATATTTTACCTTAAACTCATGGAATAAGTGAATAGCTCGCTTTCTAATAATTGTCCAAATTTTATTACTTTCTCTTCTTAATCATATGATTGGGGAGTTGGTTGTAGATATACAGGGTTATTTGGAAAACATTAATAACATCGCAGGAATATATTCCTGCCTTGATTATGAGTCGAAAATTTACTAGCTATCATGACCTAATATCAATAGTTATGGAGATATGCAAAATCAAAGTTTGTATTTTTTCTCAATATTTCTGACCTATTTTTTGTAAAACGTTGGACTTTCATTACAGTAACTTATATCAAATATGAAAAATGAATTCCCTTTAAATTTTTATTATTTTAGTCAAATAAAATAATAAAAACCTTTGAATTCCAATTGGAAAATATTCCATTTGGAAAATTTTCAGGGTTTTTATCATTTTATTTAACTCGTGTTGAAATTAATGAATTTTTCGTAATCGACATAGGTTACCGTAATGATAGTTCAACGTTTTCCAAAAAATTAGTCAGAAATAGTAAAAAAAAATGCAAAATTTGATGTTGCATATCTCCATAACTATTGATATTAGGTCATGACAGCTTGAAAATTTTCGACTCATAATCAAGGCAGAAATATAGTCCTGCGAGCTTATTAATGTTTTCCAAATAACCCTGTATATTATTTTTTTATGAACAGGTTTATACACTACGATGAAACTTATGATTAATAGACCTCATCCATGAAGTTACCCAAACTAATCAATTTTTATATTGCAAAATCAATTTAATGATTCAGAACCACAAAAATATCTATTATTCTTACATGTAATATTAGAGTTTACTTACTTTTACAAAGTTTAATTTAGTAGTGTTAATTAAAATAAATGAAGGGATATTAGAACCACTGCTATTAATTATTTACATGAATATGATCTTTCAATTGAGAATTTATGGAAAACTACACTCCTATGCTGACGATGCAATAGTTGTAGTAAGTGATGATACTTAGGAAAATACAATAAAAAAGCAAATGAGGACCTGAATAGAAAAAAAAATGGTTTGACAATAACCTTCTGTCACTAAATGCCGATAAAACTATGTACATTAAATCCATCACAAGTTCCTAAAATACATAATACCAAATGCTCAATAGAAAATCGTGAAATCCAAGTGACCAAACAATAAAATTTTGTTATAAAAAATTCCCATATATAACGAGAAAAAAAATTCTAATATGTATATTTTGCTCCATAGAATATAAGTAACGACCTTTAAAAAGATGGCAAATGGTTTTCAATGACACCCCATTGTCAGTTTATATGGATGCTAACATAATAAGGCATTCAGCAATTAAAGAAAGTTATTTAAAACTAATAATGTCCCTGAGGAATCTGACACTTTTAAAATGAGTAGTCACATAAATTTCGTACTTTGCTGCAACTTCTCGTGTGCGGTAAAATATGGGTCTCTTAAAAATAGAATTTATTTTCCCTTATTTAGTTTTGTATTTATTTAACTCAACTATTTGATTCAAAATATTCAAGTTTGTGTTTACTGGGGTATTACGCTGTGTTGTTACGACCTTTCCGGCCGACGTTTCGGATCCCATTGCAGGGTGCATCATCAGGGCTGATGGACGATGGACCCTGCAATGGGATCCGAAACGTCGGCCCGGAAGGTCGTAACAGCAGGGCATAATACCCCAGTAAACACAAACTTGAAGTTTCTGAGTGGCCGTGAAAACCTAAGACCTTCTTGACTCAAAATATGTACGTAGGTATCTCGCATGATAATTTGAATCAACGCATCTTAGTGAGAAAATGCCGTGAGAACGCCGCGCCGGTAGTTATGGCCTTCGAAGATGACGTTCACTATGCAATCAATGTATATGTTCAATTATAACGTAAAGAGTGATGGAAGTCAATGATAATAGTGAAAACGAAAAATTTTTCTGATAATGTTGGGTATTACTCCGCAGGTGATACACTTGCGGCGCGATTGTGCCCTGCCGACAGCGCGGTGGCAGCGAGTGTATGGAATGTTTTTTCTAATATTTTTACGTAATTCTAGAGGGCTATGCACACGTACCTCATTCTAACCTTTTTTGACAATCGGCAATAAAACTAATGTTCCAACTAGACTTCGCGGGGATTATGGCAAACTACTTTATAGGGGCATATTAAGATCTCAAGGAGAAATTTTAAAGACCTCAATTTAAAAAACACCAAAAATTGCAGGAACCCGCCGCAGGAGTTAAATTGCTTTTTACAATGGGTCGCCGTCGAGTCGTAGTAAAACTATCCCTGTTGGCCTTTCGCTCGATGACAACCAATAATATTTTCCATCTTGACAAAAAATTCGTTATATATTTATGAAATACATGGACGTGTTTTCGCACAGAACTAAAATTATTTTGTTATACATATTAACAAAATTTTGCTATGTATGTGCATTTTTGTATGATTCGTTGTTGTTTATTGTAACATTATTGTACACAACAAAAAAAAACATTATTGTAAAAAATTTTAATATTGAAAAAAATTCAATATATGTATGTCATTTTTCGGTATAACGGGGTTCCTTACAACAAGTTTCTACTGTATATATATTTATAAGATTACACAATATATTTACAAAGAATCTCTTAGAATAATATATCACGCCTTTGTCCAATCCATACTTCAATACGGAATAATTGGCAGGGGTGGAACCATAAAACCATTCTGCAGACATTAAAAATAATACAAAAATATATCATAAAAATAATTTTAATGAAACCTAGAACATATTATAGTGAATTACTGTTCAAAGAATTCAAGGTCCCAAATTTAGGTAGCATATATATAAAACCAACTCAATTTTACAAATACACAAAGAAACTGTTAATCAACAATACATATACATATATACCTAGTTCAAGATCAAAATAAACATAGCAAAAGAGCGCAACATTATTGGAACCCTAAATATAGTTAGATGCAGTAAAACACCACAGACTAATTAGATACAAAATTAATTCGCACAATACTATATTACAGTAAAACTCCGTTAATTCGAGCCCCGATATGTATTTCTAAATTCGCCATAATTCGAAATTTTTTAAACCCACCAATCCCAAAATGCTAATTTCATAGTAGATTAACCCTGATAATTCGGAAACCCTGTTAATTCGTAATTCAAAATAATTATTAGCCCCTTACGTCATAAATCAATACATTTTAGTTCGCATAATTCGAATTTTTTTGAAATTTGACGAATATGAAAAAATATTTCAATTTTTTTCGCAAGTGAGAACAACAAATATGTCAATTTCGGATACTTTTGTAATAGAAATTTGGCAGTCTTTGTATTAGCATAATGAATATTGCGTTTTCAAAATTTGCAAAAATGCAGAGGTTTTTTAAAAAATTAATCGGTTTTTTTACGAATTTTGATTTTTAGAAATAATTTTTAGTCCCTTGTGGCATTTTAGATCACAAAATTCGATTTTTTTTTAAATTTGACGAAATTGAAAAAGTATTTGGATTTTTTCGCAAGTGAGAAAAACAAATATATACTTTAGTAATATAAAGTCGTGGTCTTTGTATTAGCATCATAAGTATTGAGTTTTCGAAATGTTTTCTTGAAATACGCAAGAATACAGACGTTTTTCACTAAATTAATGACATTTTTCACGAGTTTTACGATTTTTAGCGAATTGCATATTAAAATTTTTTTTGTTCCTTGAATTTCGAATTAACAAGGTTTTACTGTATTTCTTTGCATGTATGTGTTATACACATGTTGTTAAAAAATACAGTCATCTACCACACTTGTGACATTCTCCTGTTCCACACACAAGTTTATACTTTCATGGGACTGTAAAAATTGAAAAAAAAAAAAACAAGAAAATTATATAATATTATGTAAACAAATAAATATAAAATAAATAAATAAATAATTCTTTAAAAAAAATAATTAAAATTCCTGATTTCATGCGACTCCACGAGATTAGTGATATTACTGATTTGTATTATGCAAAAGTCTACTATCAACCCCTTACTATAACATTTTAATATTTTTTTAGATTCTCCGAGAGTTGGAGTACGGTCCATCAGTAGACTGGTGGGCACTAGGCGTTCTGATGTATGAGATGATGGCTGGCCAACCACCCTTCGAGGCTGACAATGAAGATGACCTCTTTGAGTCCATTCTGCATGACGATGTCCTGTACCCCGTGTGGCTCTCCAAGGAGGCTGTCTCCATATTGAAGGGTCAGTATCAAACATAATAAATTCATGTCTGTCCATCCATTTGTCTGTCTTAAAGTCGGTAAATTGCTGGAATTAAAACTTTAGATAATCAGAGTGTGACACGCAGTCAGCGCGTGAATATGTTGCGCGGTCACGCAAGGCAAGTTATTATTATTTCTGGTGATTTTACCCGGGTGTACGGCTAGTACATTACAATAAATATATTTATTTCACCTATCTAAAGTTAATCAAATTGCTGTAACGTGTAAGCTGAATTCTAATTTTTACTTTATCAAATATTTCACCCCAGTCGATGTTAATAATTTGCCAGTTTATTGAAACATTAATTGTATTACAGTAGAACCTCGTTAATTCAAAAACGCATTTCGAATTATGCGGAACCCCGTCAATACAAAATTCATGGTTTTAAAAAAATTCACTGCGTAATTGCGATATTCGCCAAAAATAATAAAGCAAATAAAAAAACATTAATTTTGTGAAAACTTGTGTATTTTTGAATATTTCAAGAAAACATTTCGGAAAACACTTTACAGGTGTTCTAGAAAATCATGCAAAAAAGTAATAATCACAACTAATAATTTTAATAAAAAATTCATACATACAAAATAAAAATAAAAAATAAAAATTGC
The DNA here is from genome assembly GCA_016648135.1 of Agrypnia vestita. Classification (NCBI taxonomy): domain Eukaryota; kingdom Metazoa; phylum Arthropoda; class Insecta; order Trichoptera; family Phryganeidae; genus Agrypnia; species Agrypnia vestita. The sequence goes on from JADDOH010002804.1 coordinate 35,860, forward strand.
CAACACAAACATATATCAGTTTATAACTACGAAAAATCCAAATCCAAATAAAAAAATTAATAGTTTATTCAGTAACCATTCGTGATAATTAAAAAAAACTAGCAGGAAAGCAATCGGCGACAGCCTAGCTTACTGCTAGTCCCTGCGGGCGGCTATTGTGGCTGTGCAGCAAACACAATTGTTTACCTATGCCTACGTCAGTCGCTTCAGCAGCAATTGGCAATCGGCAGCATCACAATGTGATGCTGCCGATTTTGACTTTTTAAGTTTGGCTGGTTTGAAAATAATGAATTCAATCAGAAAGCTCTACAACCTAAACAAATGTTAAGTTATTAATTTCAAATCTGTCAAACTGAAAACTTCCAAATCGGCAGCATTAACTTTTATTTTACATTTTTGAACAAAAATTAAGTTATGAAAACATTTATTACGCTTTATATTTTTTTTAAACCGCAAAGTAAACTTAATGTAATTTTACGCGTTGACGTGTATTATATCATTGAACTTGACAGTTATTGTATAACATCGTAATAATCAATATAAAAAATTCAATTCAATCAATATAAAAAATTAGATGTTATACAATATAATTTTTTTTCAATGAAAAAAATTATAAAGTATCGTGGGTTAATTTTGCATAAAATCATAAAATTTTTACTCAAATGGAATAGATAAGATGGTAGAATGTTTATGAAAATTATGTTATTGATTAAAATAATTTGAAAAATTGACAAAAAAAAATTTTCATTTCTCATAAAAAAAAGTCAAAACTTTTGCATCAAACAATCAAACATAATAATTTCATTGTCTGTACGTCTGTCCCTCCGTCTGTCTGTCAATCTGTCCGTCCAGCTGTAACTTCGTGTTACGTCAGTAATTTCGTTTGAATTCATATATAAATAAATTTGAGTTTAAGTTATACACAAATGTAACTTTGTGAATAACTTAAACTTAAAAGTGGACTTACACAAGTATTTTATTTATTTATTTATTATCATGTCATTTCACAAAGTTAATGCCAAATCAATAAATAATATTTGTTTGAATTCATGGCCAAAAAAACCAAATGAATCAGTCAGAGATGGGGCTTGAACCCCGGGCCACCAAACCCGAACATGTTTGATGGGTTACAGCGAGTATAAATTAATTTTTCGAATCGTGTTAGAACAAATCACCATGTTGTTTCAAAATCTTGTAAAAAAAAGTTGTTACATTTGTAACAGAAAGCGTGAATAAAATAAAGATGGATATTTTTAATATCATTATCACCGCATCTACTTACTAATCACATATTCACAGTGGTGGGTTTTGAATAAAACTCCTTGTTAGATATGCAACTTTTATTTTAAATAATTAACACAGCTAAGTATATACCAAAACTTGCCAGGTTGGTATTCGCTTGAATAATCATTTGATAAATTGTTCCCTTCCGTCACAGATGTCGCTAGATGTTAGGTGCAGTGAATGCATTCTATCAAAATTGCTGCTCGGCTGTCTGCCATGTCTTATGTTCTTGTGATCGCTCGTGCATTTACACTTACTAGAACACACTTGAAAGTGTGCGACTTCTTCTCGACTCTTCCGGGCATTTCCGAACTCTTCTCGATAATGCTGGACGGGTCCTGTAGAAGTTTTCATTTTTGATTACGTTACAATATAATAAGAGTAACTTGTGGTTAAGACTCTTGTCTAGCGATCCGTAGGTCATTTGTTCAAGCCCCATTCCAGTACACCAGCAATGGGGCTTGAACAAATGACCTACTTTCATAACATAAGCGTTAGGGTAGTTTAAAAATAGTAAGAATATTGAAGTTACACATTTTCTGTGTTCATATTTTCATTTAAAAAAAATTTATCGTACAATATAGTTTTTAAAACATGCATCAACCTAATAGTTTACTTTATAATTCTAAGTTTACCCATCAATGAAGTTTTAAAACAAAAAAATGAATTTGGAAAGTTTATTTTATGTATACTGTATATTGGGCAGGTTTCATGACAAAGAACCCTGCCCGACGGCTGGGCTGTGCTCCCGGAGGAGGTGGATCCCTTTCGGGAGAAGCGGGTATCCGGACTCATGCTTTCTTCCGAGACATGGATTGGGATGCCTTGGAACTGCGTAAGGTTCGCCCGCCCTTCAAACCCAAAATTGTAAGTGACGAGATAATTTTTTATGATCTCTCATACTGTAAATTAATCTGGTTTATTTCCTCATAGGTTATTCTGGAATCTTATATATTTATAACTATTAATATTTAATAAATAGTAAACAGATAAAAAAACACTTTATTTTTTGTATAATCTTTCCGTTAATATAAGAACTTCCCGTGTTGTTAAAAATTACTCCGATATTTAAGAGTGGTTTTAAGTCATCCCTAGAAAATTACAGACCTGTAGCTAGTCTTCTGCACCAGCTAAGCACTTGAAGCGGGAAATCAGGTAGATGCAACAAACAACTTCATTTTGTTGCGACATTGATTATGAAACATACATCAATTCTAACTCTGTACCTCCCAGATTATTATTATTTTAGTTAGAATTCTTGTTTGGTTTGCGTATGCTCACTTTACATTAATATTTCATAGACTTGGATTAATTGAAGCACAGCGTTGCATCATAAATAATAAGAACCTTTTCTACAGCATGCAATGTGAATATAAAATTGGTTTATTTTTGAATATACATATAAGCATTTTTAAATATGCCTAATCTGAAACTAGTTCTTTGCGTTCTTTGAATTCCCAAATTTTAATCTTAACACCAATAGTAAAGGACAAATTGTTTGTTTGCAGAAAAATAAGAAGGATGCATTGAACTTTGACGCAGAATTCACCAAAGAAGAACCAATCCTGACGCCTGTGTCGGCTGATGTGCTGCGCTGCATAAACCAGGTATATTTTGTTGTAACTTTGAGTTATAAAATGATAATATTAATTTTGAAGTGCGTGACTTTAATGTGTTTGGTTTTATTCTAGGAGGAATTTAAAGGATTTTCATTTGTGAACAAAGACTTCTGTCCCCCTCGGGGCACTCCAGACAAAGCACCCCAGGCCTAAAGATCCTACACTGGATATGTTCTATTGAAAACCATCTCAAGCTTCGATCTTAACTTTCTATTTATATTCGGCTTATTTTCTTATTATTTTGCATTAGGTCTGAGTAAATGTTACGCAAGAGTCAAACTCATTTTTTATCTTCATTTGTTTAATAGAGTTGAGATTTGTCTACAGTAATAGCTGAAAGCTTACATTATGTAAATACATTGCAGAATCTGAAATTTCATACGAGTGTCCTTTATCGAAGACCAGAACTGAATATTGTATTATTTGAATGATATATTTTCTCAGACCTTAACACTGTTTAGTTTGCCTTTAGACGTGCTATGTTATACACATTGTTTATTCCATTATTTTTGATGAACTTTCTTGATTATGTATGTATATGTCAATGTGATGATTAGTTAAGTGTTAATTTATCTTCTTTTATGAACTTTGTATTGTTTCCTTCAGTATTTTTTTTGAATACTTAATGATATATGTTCAGTCAATGAACTTTACTTTGAATTAAAGTATAAAATAGTTGATAAGATCCATTTTTGTAAATATGGATGAAAAAAACCCCATTTAGTAATAAAAATTGCCACACCAAGAGTCTTGGGCAGTTGTGGGAAAGTTGAGAGATTTATTCAATTATGTTCTTTAAATATTAACTGAATCTTTGCAACATTCTACAATGAAAGAAATGCGCATGCAGATGATAATTGTAAGTAGATAGTGAGGTGATGTATGGTCCCTTGTACACCAACCGGACATTCAACTTTCGGCTCCAAACATTCACAAACTCTGCGGGAAAAGGACTTAATTCTAAGATACTTAATCTAATTAACTTGGGAAGGTTGTATGTTCTGTCATTTCTTTAATCGTTAGTGCGCTTACATTCTTTTATAGTAATAGAATACTGTAAACATTTTGTATTGTACTTTGGCCCAATTTACTGAAATATTTTTTGGTAACATGTATTTGAATGGCAGAACAGCCATCCTTCCTCGGCATTGATGCATATAGAAATTAGAAGCTTCCTACTAAAAGTTTAGTCAGCGAAATAGATGAAAATGTTATTTTTTACGCGGTGATGTGGAAATTTGGTAGAAAATAAATGTTTCCTTTACCGTCGCAATCCGCAGTGATCTACCATATTTATTTATCTGAACTAGAGGGTTAATTTTTATTTAACCATAACGTAAAAACATATAGTATTTGTACATCACTCCATCATATTGTGCTGTTGGTTCATTTAAAATAATGTGTTGTGAAAGAATTATTCATATTTATTTATCAGTGTGCGGTGTTATAATTTGTAATAAACCTACTATACTTGATTTGGATAACGGATTTGGGGCAATACTGCTCTTTTACAGAATGAAAATACATATTGGAAACAGATCTAAAAAAATTTGAATATCCAATTTTATTTTAATAAATATTAACATATAAAAAATTGTCTTCAATATTTTCATTTCTGAAAACAATTATGGAAATATTAATTATAGGGAATGTTATTTTTCATGTTTTTGTGAAGAGTACTGATTTGCTTTTTAATATTGGGTGTGAAGCGATGTCTTCATTAATCGGTTATTGAACCCACGGAATTAGTTTATATCGGAGTATACAATTTATTGATGTTGATTCTTCAAATGATTCTCGCTATGCAAGATGTTACGTAATGCCAATATATTTATCTAGTCAAATAGTTATAAAAGTCTAGAAAATATCTTCATTTTTTTATGTGCAGGGTATCCCTTGTCTCGAACTATTCATTTCAAAATCACTAATGTGTTTGCTTGTCTCATCATTTCATTTATCACTAGGCTATATATGGCAAGGGATGCATATAACTGTATGTTACCAATGTTTTATTTATATCATGTATTCAGTTTTTTAACGTGTTAACATTTTACCTATTTATTTATCATTTTTGATAAAAATTTTATACTTTCTGAAAAGTCATTATTTTATCACATTTAAATTAAATTTCCCTTTGCCTTCTTGTTCAACAAATGGGATATTAGAGTAAGACATAATCTTTTCAGAGGTATAGAGATAAATTACTGATTCAATAAAAGTCTCAAGCCATTTTATGAGGGGTCCCATACGTAAGATGTTAAAATGTATTGTCAGCTTGAACATTTTGTTACATCTTAATTTGTCGACATTTCAAATAATGTATTGCCATGTTTAACACAATTAATACTGCGCACATGTTTCACTGGGATTCAGCTGATCTGATTATGATCTGATTGAAACAGAATATTCAGTAGTACAAAAGATTAATGATTTTTTTCAAACTACTATGTGTTTCAGCTATAGATTTTCTTAGAGCCACAAAACAAAATAGTATTCGTAGTTTCATAGTTTAGATATAGATTGCAAATTTATGATCTTAAATATTATATATATTTAAATTATGATTTTTTTTTACAGATGTCTGGTGAATCAATTATTTGTATATTTGTCTGCATCTCAAATATTAATTTTATAAGATTGTAGTTAATTAAAATATTTTCTATTTATTTTCTATTATAACAAAATAATTTTACCATCACTACGCCAAAGAACTATTTTTAATTATTTTTAATGTAGAAACATTTTTTCTTAATATTTTAATAGTTGTGAGAGAAGTTGATGCCAAGTAAAATGATTGCCCCTCCATACTGAACCGTTTTAATTGTGTAGGTACTTTGCGCAGAAACATTTTGCAATATTATTTTTTTATACTTTCAAGATGGATCACATTATTAATTTTTTCTTTTTTTACTTTATTTAAAAAAAATGTGATTACCGATATTCACGCGATAGCTGAAAAATGACTCGTGAAATGAGAATTATTTTTTTTATCTAGGAATATTGTTTTCGATTTCTTTAACAAAATGTGTAATTCAAATTCAATGGGACACATCACTTATAATAGTCAGGAGGTGTGCTATACTATTATGCTTATGTGCAAAGAAAATTAATTGTTAATTTCAGTGAAATCTCAGTTTGTTTCTCCATTTGCCAAAATCATACTTAAAAGTACATAAACTTTAGAATGTATCTTATTAGAAAATTTTCAACGAGACTCATTATCTGAGTACCAGTATAGCATCCAGCCAGTAACATGAATAACGATAGCATCCAGCCACTATATGTGTAACAATGTTAGCATCCAGCCACTAAAACAGTAGCTCTAAACAGTAATACAATATACAAATCACGTAGCTCGAATCCTGTTAACTGTTGATGTCTTGTTTTGGCTAACTAATGCTTCATACAAAATTATTATTACATCCACATAATATTATCTATTAGTAAATTAATATTGTGATATTCAGAATTGTTATTTAATGAGTTTTTTTATCATCGTCAACATTTGGCCTAGGATATTTTGATGAACTCGTTTTAACTTTTTTTATATTCTGGGATAGGATTATGTAGTGTTACTACGAACCCATATTTTTCAACTGCATTATTTATTTTTTCACAAATACATTGTGCTATTTTTAAGAAAAATGTTTTTAGTTTTGGGACATTCTCCATAACATGTTTTTTTAAATTAATTACATATTTAACTTTTTGATGATATTGTAAGTTTGCCGATAGTTTTACAATATTTATTTAATTTCAGTCATTTAGTGCCATATATAAAATATAAATACTTTTTATCAAATAATTCTCACAAATATCCTTATAAAATAATATTACATGTTTATTGTTAAAAAAGCTTTAGATGTTTTCTTGTACGTACCAAGGCTTGTTCTGGTTTTGTGTCCTTAAGCGGAATGAATGGCACACTGACCGAACTACCAAATGAAACAAAGGTATATTTTTAATAATCCATTTGAGAGTACACGGTTTGTTGTCTGACGTTGCGAGAATCTGTTGTGAACAGAAATAGCTTCGTGCGGGATTCTTGGCTAGATTACACTGTGTTAGCTGAAGGGGTCACAACGATATTGTTGTCATGATTCGGCTAATGGCTTACATAATATGTATCAATATTTAGCTCTAGGCAACTTTTATTTATATAACACATTTGTATCATTCACTAAGGTGAATTGTTGGAATTCCATTTGTAAGGGAGTGTTAGAAATTCGATGTTGTACTAATTAACATTTTTTTAATTGAAAGCCAGATATAGTACATAATTTATATTCTTTGTCACTTTTGACATTGAATCAATAACTTTAAATGTTGATTATAATAGCTTTTTATTTGTTTGCATCATAAATATTGAAAATTAAAACTGATTGCTCGTGTTAAAGTATGCAAAAGGAAAGTAAGTACCTTTGGGAGAGGTGCGAGAGCAGGCTGAAACACGAAATATTAAATAAAATTACTGTTTTCTGATGCCATTTTACAAGGCTTATAGAAGATGATAATAATTGTATTTCATATGGTTTCTGCGACCTTGTGCCCAAGGCACTACATTTCCTTTTGTTTCCAGTACTTAGTTTTCAATTTTAATATTTGTTTATAGATAGAAGAAATCTTTTTTTATTGAACTTCATGTTCCATATTACTGAATATTGCGAATGTTGGGTATTTCGCAGTAAATTGCCCATAATTCAGTTGCTTCTTTAAAAAAATGTCGATTAGTGTTTTCAAATATACTCGAACTTATGTTACCGATCTAACACAGTGAAGCTTGTTTTTGAAAGAAATAATGTGCTTCTATCTATTTAAACATTGTAATATGGAACATAATATGAGATTGTAATGTTTAACATTTTAAGTTAACCAAATATATTTAAATTAAGAGTAATGAAATTATAGATTAATATGTATATATATACATACATATACATATATATATAAACATAGGTATATATGTATATACATGTATACATTCTATATTACATATAAACATATAAAGAAATGTTGATGTTTCAAATACAAATATTGAATGATATATATTAGGGATAAAATATTAAATATTGATGCTAAATTCGTGTTACTATTGCGTAGTAAAAACTATTGTCACAGCTCGGGTGGAATAGTCTGCAATGTAAAGGTAGCATCATATAGTGTTAAACATTTGTAGATGACGCAACAACGGCACACGCCAGCATTCGACCGTGCTTGATGGAACTTCACATTGGCCACTCAAGTAACTAACAAACTGTCACTCTTTCGGTCTAATCCGCTCCGTGTATCTCTATTATTCATATCTGGTGTTTGTTGTGTCGTTCTTAGATATATTTTTTCTAATTATTGCCTTGTAACAATTTTTCAATATGAACTTCCATCAAACGGTGATAAGAATATGTTCACCTGGTTATTATTGTTAAATGGATATAATATATTTACTTCCCCGCACTGTCTGCAATCTACTGTGTTTAACATTTAATAGTACAAACCCACCGCTATTGCCTGTAATTCATTTCTCCGTTACCAATATAATCATTATATACAAAGTCTCACTAGTGAGGAGCTTATATAGAGTATGGTCATTTGCACAATTAACTTCAACAAGTGTGTGGTTGTTTCCTTTTTAAACAATAAAATTCATGTTACACTACAAATATCATTACTCTGTGACCTTTATTGATTTTAAGTTTTTTTTTTTCATTTTTTATCAAGAACGGTATGTTATCCTAAAAGGTCTGAAAGGTAGAGAGAGTCAATGACGCTGCTCCTGTTTGTTTTACTTTGCGATCCTGCAAGTACTAATGTCATTACATTATGTATGTTAAGACATTTTTATCAAGAACGGTATGTTAAACTAAATTCTGCATTTATATTGAAGTTTTTAAAACATGTCAGTTTGACTAAAATTCAGTGTGATCGAAAAACATTGGTTGAATGATTTTGATGAATGTTTGTAAATTGACATGAAATATGGCCATAATTTGTATTGATATGTATGTTTTAAATATTCTGTTATTTACAACACGAATAAAAAATGTTCTCTTCAGATGTGTACTTGCCAAACTTCATGAAACATGTACATATTTAGAGATGTTATAATATGTTGTCAACAGAAAACGCTAACATATAAAATCAAAGATCAGTTTTCAATACATTATTGGCATAATTTTTGTTATAAGTTGTGTTTTAAAGCGGAAGTTGTTTGCACACTTAGAATAATAGCGAAAAACTTAATTGTAGTTAATCTGGCTCAGTTCAATACATGCATGGTAATTTCATATTTATTTCATCAATGAATCATAGATATATTTGCTCGGAACGTATTTATATATTATTGTGTGAACAAATGTGTGACAGTTGTAAATGTATGTATGTATTATAGGTAACGCAATTGGTTATGTTCTATTCATCGAACATCTCAGGTGAATAATTTTTTCCATTGTCTAATAGACAATTTATATTTGATCTGATGGAATTAAAAGATAACCAGTATGGAATAAGGTTTTATTGTCATACGAAACCCATTTTTTCACAAAAAGTATGTAATTTTCATAAGAATCATATTTTCCATTTCCAAGTAAATATGTATTACTAACTTAATATTGTTTTCTTTTACATCTAACAAATATGGTTTGAGAGTAACAATTATGCAGTTTATTTTCGCAGAAAATTAAATTCAGTACATCAATTTCTAGATTGAAATTGTAAAAATAGTGCACAAATATTTCTCACGGATATGCAAATTATTTTTATAAGTTCTAATTTTACTAAAGAAACAGATAAATCAGATTATTTACACTAAAATTCTGAATACTATGAAGGTGCTCTGGATTTTTAAAATTTTATATTGATTTTTGATGTGTTATTTTATATCTAAGATTTTTATTGTCCAACGTTGTTTACTGACCTCAATAAATCTTATCAGACTTGTGTATATGATGTAATCATTATTTATCCAGACTAGAATATTAAAATTTTTCATTAACAGGTATTTAATGGAAATTAAATCACTTATTTTTATATGTATTTGTTAATTGTTATAAATTTGTGCCAAAATATCTGAACACTCGAATCATGTAAACAGAAAATATATTTTTATTTCCCTTATATTTTCCTTATATTTTGTCTAGAAAACAACTACGTATTGAATGATTGAGAACTGTCCCGGAAAGTACTATGGTGCAATAAATAAGTTTGGGTATTTGTTTAACAGATGCAATTCAATTGTTCAATTCCTATTTATTATATTAGAAACTCTCGAATAGTGATTTGCTTAAATGTAATCATTATTAATTGATTGATTAATAGTAATTTTGACCCAATATTTTCTAGGGTGCTAAAGATAATATAAATAATTATTGCACTAAGTAACCTGCAATTTATCCATTTTACAAAAACCCGATTGTCGTTTATGGTACTTTACGGGATAGTACTATCTTATGTGTGTCAACGGTTGTTAGTTTACTTAATCAGGGGTTATTATTTTTTTGGTGCTTTGTGGTTGTTAATTCTGTGTTAGGACCTAATTTTGGTTTTGTTAAAAAAATGTCATTAAATATAACTTTATTTTAGAATTTTTTATTATTTAATATTTACTCATATATTATAAATTACAAAGCTCACTCTTAATTAATCACATAAGGTTTATGTGCAAACCAACCCCTGGATGAAAATAGTTACTTTTTACAATACTACTGATAATTTTTATTTTGTATAAAAATGCATACTTTACATCATATTCTTATTTACAAACATTAGATTATACTCGCTTTTGCAACAATTTCATATTGTTATTCAATATTAAACACACAAATTTTATTTAAATTTTGTGAAATTCATTTATTAACCCCCTTAGTGCCAGTGCCATCCAAAATAACCTCTATGCTTTCTATTTGTGCATCACAAAATTAATTTTTCTGTGACTAATGATATATTGGTATTAGGCACTATTAGGGGTTTACATCATGTTGAAATTATTAAAAATCATATTAAATTAATGAGTTGCAGTTGTCAAGGACATCAGTCAATCAGTATACTAAGAAATCTCTTGTCCAAAGAGATTTGAATATAACTAAATTTGGATGTTAATAAACGTGATGTGTTAAAGATCATTAAAATGTTAACCATTTGAATTTGTGTCACAATTATTTATAGACCACTGAGTGTATGTTAAATACGAATATATATTATAAATATATAAAACATAGTTATGAAATAAGGTATGTGTAATCTTACGTGTATTAAAAAATGAACTTAGATAATTGTGAATATTGTTTGATTTATTTTTTCCCCAGTGCAGACACACAAGTCTAAACTATGAAGAATGAAATGAAAATCAGTTTTTTTTTAAATAGAGAAGTGTACACATGTCATGTAAGTATTCTTACTATTTTCAAAGTAAGCTGAGCGCAGCGCGCTTGTGCTATGAAAAATGGCACTATTTTTATTTTTTTTGTTTTGACTGTTTAATAATGGCCTTGCAAGCCGAAACAGCTGTAACACTTAAAAATAGATAACCTGCAGAACTTATAATAATAATAATTTAAATTTAATTTATTTTAAATTTCGCTAAATATAAAATGGCATTAACTCGCTGATCTGGAATGAGGCTCAAACCCACTGAATTACTAGGCAAGTGACTTAACCACTAGACAAACAAGCTACTCGATACATATAAAGAATTAGTCAATTCTTTGGATATGTTTTTATCCCTTTAGCCTGGATCGATACGATTGTGCGTTCACTTTATATATATTTCCCACTAACTAAATCGTTTTTCGGGTTCAAACCAGCCTGCATTGATTGCGCGTATACGTGCAGTACAGCGCACGATCATTGCAGGCCGGTTTGAACCCGATAAATGGTTTATTTAGCAGGAAATATTTTTTTATGTGAATGCACGAATGAATCGATCCGGGCTGAAAGAGTTATAACTTTTTGTTCCATTATTAAGTAAATAGTGGATTAAGATTTTTTCAGGATTTGCGGAACCTACTCGCCACATACATTCGTTAATTCTAAATTCAAGGGACCCAAAAAAAAACATTTCGAATTATGCAGAACCCCATTTATTGAAGATTGTTGAATTATTGAAGACATATATATAGATGTACAAATATAGAAGATACAAATACATACAGATATAGAAGAACAAAAAAAAATTGCACTGTGATTGCGAAAATTACCAAAAATAGTAAAACTCATGAAAAAAGCCATTAACTTTGTGAAAAACTTTATTATTTTTTTCATATTTCACGAAATGATCTCTAAAACGCAATACATATTATGCTAATACAAAGATCGCAACATTTCTATTATCTACTAAAGTACCTTATATTTTGCATTATTTGATGTTCTCTTAAAAAAAAAAAATAGAATTATGTGAACTACAATGTATTGTGATTTATGGTCCAAGGGCCTAAAAATTATTTTGAATTATGAATTATCGGGGTTTTAGAATTACAGCGGTTAATCTACTATGAAATTAACATTTTGGGACTCGTGGGTTTGAAAAACTTGAAGTAGGTATGGCAAATTACAAATTTTTATAAATATATAAATTTATTTTTCTAACTCACATCACGGCTATCACCGTTTGGTTTGATTATTTTCTGTGGCTTTAAATTTATAAATCCTTGGTAAAATATAGTGGAACGGACAGGGTTGAGCCATGTAAAAAATGAAAACATAATCTGTCAAATATGAGCGGTGCGTGGCCAAACAAAGCAGCCGCTACATACAGAAAATTGCATTAGAGACGAGGTGTGTATGCCACCACTGGAAATTGGGTTGCCGATCGGAGCGCGCGCAAGTCAGTGCCCAGCGGCCATTGCCGCGACTGGAGAGGGGTCGCCCGCGCACGCTGCTTCCAACTAGCTGTAGAACAACATCGTCCAGACACTAGCCCTGAGGAGGGCCCTTTGTTAAATGAATATGAGAATGTGATGTCTGTCTTGGCCGCCGATGTTATTTCCAGCCACAAGTGTCGATACAAATATGTGTGAAATTTGTATATGTTATTAAAATGTTTTAAAAATATGTTGATGCCTTGTGAGAAGCAGCGCTTCGGCGCCCTTTTGTATGCAATATTGTCATGTGCATTATGTTGAATCTCTGATGAGAAAATGTATTAGAATTTTATGAATAAAATGGAAATAAATAATTTTTTATTTGGCACCTGTTGGTGCGTGGACAGAGGTTAGAAGTTTGAGCCGAAGGGATTCTTCCGCGATGTAACGCCCCAAATAAAGTATGTGTGTGGCACGAGGTACCCGCGATGTTCGTCAATACTAAATGGGCATGAGTGTGGCACGCAATATCCGCCAACACGGGACACGAGTCTCGCTGCAGAGGGCCTCGTCTCTTTCTTTCCGCCGTAGAATCCGCCGACAGGCAAATAAATGTTTTTGAATATGAGAGATTTGACAAGCTCACCTGACCGGCTATAACTTCTAACGCCTAGTACTCAAATTCCGAGCCCCCGTCTGAGATGCGTAAATGGGACGCCATCGTGGAGATGGTTCATCATGAAATAAATGAGTACTGGAAGACCGTGAGAAAATTTTGTATTTTCTCGATTTGGAAACGGTATGCCTGCTTTCAGGCCCACGTCGCGGTAAGCTCGCGCGCACCGCTCGCCGTGGAGAATATTAAAAAGTTGAATTTTTAATCGACGATTAGAGCAGCTTACCGTGGACGAAATCCTACTGATGTAGTGCCATTGCATTCCTTTACTGAATGCCTGTCTGGAGAATATATCTTTATATATGCGGAATGATATAGGCGCGCCTGAGAGTGGAATAAAAAAATTGGTTTTTGGCACTTTTTTGAATGTCTATAACTCAGTAAATATTTACCTGACATATTTGGAATTACTATTAAAATGAGCGCTTGCATGCGCAATTTATATTTGTCATAGCAAAACTTGTAAAATACTTTTTTTGATTTTTTATGAATTTTCGAAAATTTGAGCCGTTTCTGGCAAATTTAATTTTAATATTTTGGGCCTTGTATGACCCAGCCTGTCCAAACACCTGTGTTATTATCATCTGCTAGGTCTGTTATTACAAAATAACACAGTTTTAGTCTCTTGGGAGCTACAATGCATTTTTTATAAATTAATATGTATCTGTTATATGGAATCTGCCTCGCGGTGGAATTGCGCAACCGCGACTGACGTAGTTCACCGCTCGGCCGCTGGTAGCGCTGCGGCGCCTTCCCAGAATCCGGCAACCTTATTGGCTTATGTAACATGCTATGACGCAATCTTGTACAATTTTGAATTTGGTATAAATATAACGCATTGAAAGGCGAGTACCGAGTTACGCAACCCGCGTGGTACGAAAATCGCTGTTTGGACAATCTTCTCGCTGCCTTTTATTTCTGACCCCTGCTCATCTTTTGGACTTCTGCTTTCTTGGATTTTTGTGACCTCTGCCTTCTGACCTGGACTTCGCTTCGGATTTTTTCTTCGAATTTCATACGATAAAGCACTACCTCGGCGTTTGACTTCTGGCATATCCACGGACTACGAGCTACACAGCGAATTCTGGTGGCGATCTCTGCCTCACCAGCGAAGACAACTGAGCCGCATAAAAAAGTGTTCTTGTCCGGAACATATAGGTTAAAAACATCCATGTGGTATGGACGCATTATGCAACTTTTTTATTATACCTAGTGTTAATACATGATAATAATTTTGTAGAAAACATCTAAGGGGTTGAACGTTTCCATGCCTCAGATAGTACTTTTTACTGGATGGTTTATCAAATTTATAGAACCCACATAGTAGAAAAAGTAACCTATAAAAACCAAGTTTTTATTATACTCCTTTTCTCATTTGTATTGTTTCCAATTTGATATTCTATCAACTTATAGCCGACTGATCGGACCCATGTATCGAGTAAGACTAGTTGAAACAGGTTTCGCGCCTTCTCCACGCATCGGTCTTCTTTCTCCAAAACAATCCATAATTATATTATAATAATTTAAATAACTTAAACAAAAAATTGTTAGATCATTTTTATCGTCGCCACGAGTCTGCCTGCAAAGTTTCAGCTCGATTAGATTACGGGAAAAGGGTTCAAAATCGATCCAAAGTTTTTTCATCAAATCAAAATCTTGAACATAACATCATGATGGTGCCAATTTACGATGGACAAAGATTATACTCTCATTTAGGCCTGTTTTTAATATGAAATTAATACAAAGTAAATTAATACAAAATTAATTGAAAGATATCACTCATTATTACTTAGAAAAATCAAATACATTAATCATAATTTTCACTAGACATTCCTTTCCATCACTCGCAATATATTTACACTGCTCAGCTATAGTATGCCCTTGTCAACACCAAAATTTAATTATCACGCTAACTTTTTAACAT
The DNA here is from genome assembly GCA_016648135.1 of Agrypnia vestita. Taxonomy (NCBI): domain Eukaryota; kingdom Metazoa; phylum Arthropoda; class Insecta; order Trichoptera; family Phryganeidae; genus Agrypnia; species Agrypnia vestita. The sequence continues at coordinate 51,154 of JADDOH010002804.1, forward strand.
TAGCATGAATATTTTTTCAATCATATAATTTAGATAACTTTAAAAATCAACAAGAAATATTTCCACATTTTTAAATACTATTTACAGTGATCTATAATTGAAGGGTCCACTGCAATAATGATGAAAGTCCAAAATTTCCAAAAGTCCAAATAAATACATCATTCGGACACTTAATGAAGGCAATTAGTAATCTCATTTACAAACCCAGCAATATCGCTTACAGACACAGGATATATACATTTTTTTAAATCTCATACACGGCTAGAATGCCCAGCTTCACAGGTTTTCACAGCAATAATGATAAGTGTCCATCCACTGCTAGGCAATGCCCTCCATCTTATAATTTTTTTTAGTTTGTCAATCTCGATTCATCTGGCGTCGTGTGAGATTATGCTAAATGTATTTTTGATTAGTTGAGTGATTTCTTCAAATTATGGCCGAAAGCAACGAAACGAGTACAAATATGAAAAAAGAAAACATACAGGGAGAATGAGTGATATTTTAAAGAAACTTAGTCTGCAGGGTCATGAAATTGGTGACGACTGCAAATGTGATCAATTTAAATGTTTTGAAATGATCAATAAGGACAGAAGACAAGAATTATATGTCAATTTAATAGTTTCACCACCAGGTATGATAAGGATAATAATTTAAGCGGGCTTATAACCTATCTAATGTACAACATCACCGTCCGCGATTAGGTGAAGCAAATGCGAAATTACACAATAAATCATACTCTTACAAGATTCGTATGATTGACGATAATACTTACGAGATACCAGTGTGTAGAAAAGCCTTTTTATCTTTGCATGGTATTACTGGAAGAAGACTGCAGTTTATTTAGAAATTACTGACTGAGCATGTCATTGTCCAAAAAGATAAACGGGGAGTATGTGTTAAAACAAAGCTTCCTAAACAAACTATTGATTTATCAAACATCTAGAAATTAAAATTGCTTCTCTTTCTGATGATCATGAAAATCTCAGATTTTTTCTCAACTTCGAAACCTGGACATTGAGAACTTAGAACAAAAAAAGAGGGCTGAAGTCTTTTATGATAAAAAGAGGAAAGCTCATTTGAGAGCTAGGCAGGATGCCACAACAGTCTCGATAACAATGAACTTCCAATATATCTTCCTGTACCGAATATAACCACAAACGACGGTTATTACAAAATGTTCACAAGATGCATCAGGGGCTGGACTGTCCTTTTCCTGTAGACCTATACGTGAATTTAGAGTCTATAAGGAACATCCACGGCACATGTTTCAAAGAAATTTTAATATGTAATAGTCCATGGGAGTCAAGTGTGGTTAACACACCAGTTTCTTTTCGATCTATACAGGCGGGTTTAATGAGGAAGCACTTAAATTGCCTGGTTTGGCTTAAAAGGACAAGCTGCCTATATTAACAGTGAAATATAAGGAACTGCAGATCCTGAAAAAGTTTTGAAGGCCTAAAACAAAATGTTATTACGACGAACTTCACCATGCTGCAAATGTAAAAGAATCAGAAGTTAATTACACCAGTCATTTGGACAACTATCATTTTTGACTGTGAACGGACAGTGTGGACGGACAGTGATCATTATAGTCCAGATTTTTTAAGACTGATTTAAGATAGTATAATTTTTAATTAGTTTATAATGATCAAAGAATGATTGTTTGCCAAAAGAATAATACTAAGAAACATGTGCATTAACAAAAATAAATATTATTTTTACATCTTTAAATCTGAGTTTTCTTTCACTGTTTATAAAATTAAAAAACAATTATCTCAAAACAAAGTAAAAGGGACATTTATCATTATTGCAGTAGACCCTTCAATTATTGTTCAGACAAAATTATGCGACAACTTTATTTGACAAGTTTGATATAACAAACGTTTGCTACAATACAATGTTTTTTCAAGTGCATGTTAGTACTTACCAAGTTTTTGCCGCAGCATCTTTATTGTGTAGTTGACTTCAGTGCTTTGATGAAGTTTCGTGGTAACACTTACTAAAAAGGCAACTTTAAGCCACACTTTTTACATTGGAATTGAATAAGCGAAGAGAGTTGTATTGAATTCTTAGGAAATAATATATCAATTTTTACCACACAAAAGCTAAAAATTTCCTTAATTTCTTCGGCAGTTGAATTGGGGGAAAATACACTCATATACAATTGACACATTTAGATACAGGTCATAATGCAAATATTCCTTAAAATAGTGTATTTGGTAGGAAGAGTCGCTGCTGGAAAAATATTTTTATAGATAGAAAGAAAGTCCTCTTTTTCATGTTGACAAATCATACTTCACTTTATTTTCGGTTCAGTCACATAACCCACAACAAACGGTTACACAAAAAAACCTAAAGCCAGAAAAATCTACAGATTAATATATAAATTTCTTAATTACACACTAATTTGTAAATAAAATACAGATTCATAGTTTCGCATATCTAATATCTTTAGAGAAAAGCTTAAAAATAATGTTTACAATTATTCATGTGTCCAAAATTACTCTCACAAAATCTCAAGTGATACTATATTACATTCAAAATCAGCAGAGAAAATAAGTGTTCAAAAAATTATTATGTGTATAATGTTGAAAACAAGTGTAATTTTTTTGATGATTCATATTTTTCCATCATTTAAAAATATCCAATAACTTGCCAAGTTATCTAGCATAACCTCAAAAAATCAAAAAATTATGTACATATTTCATAAAATTGTGACATACATTACACAAACATGATGTCTTAAGAAAAGAGTGCATCATTTCACAGTTATGTTGAGAAAGACATTCATAAAAAAATAATTTGAGTAATGAACATTATAGGCCGAAATCCAAGATAATGGTCCCATCGCACATACAACGAAAATGATTATTTCTCTATATTTTTGAATGTGCTAATAACAAAATGAAAGATAATTTACGTCTAAAAAGTAAGTATTAAATAAGATATTACACTTTAAAGTTTCGAAAAATGCACTGCATATTTTGACATTTCATAGGCAATATATGACGATAGGTTAGGTTATTAGGTTTGGTTTGGTTAGGTTAGGTTATTAGGTTTGGTTTGGTTAGGTTAGGTTATTAGGTTTGGTTTGTTTAATTTAGATTACAATTATTTTAGTTAGATTAAATTAACAGGACATTAAATTATATAGTGAAATACTTATTTTCATTGTATGAACAACGGGACCATATTCTTGGATTATTCCCATTAAAGTATGTTACAGCTGGCCTAGAAGGTTTATGGATGATTTTTCGATACAATTTAGTAGACGTGAATTCCAATAACCCTTTACAACCGATACTATACGAGCGTGACGATCGAGAAATATTTTTTTGGCGCGAAGCAGATTCGTTTTTGTGAGTGCAGCCGGCTTCACATGGTCGTGCGAAAGTTTGCCGTTAATTTAAACAAAATATCGACTTGTTGTAACCTGCCAGTGGCCAGCGGACCGTCACCAGAGATGGCTGTGTATTTTGGCGAGGGTGCGCGATCACGTAAGTACATTATTTTCTTACATTTTACATTACATGTTCATTGTTTTTATTGTTATTGCTTACGGTGATAAACAAACAATAGGATAACACGTCTGTAACGTAAATAATGGTGTTTTTTTTTTGCCTAGAATCTTTTAAACATGGATCGTCACGATCGTGATGATTCGGGTTTTATTGCAATATTTACTATTAAAAACCACCATTTCTAACTATCGTTTTTCTCACTGTACCTAAGTTTACACTTCTGTTTTTTTTTGTTTTTAGGTAAAGTTTTGGGGGACGAAGATATTTTGAAACTTATACAAGATAGAAATGACTCTGACATTGAGGAGCTTCATGATGATGGTGAAAATGACTTCGACCCTGTTCACTTTCAAGATGTACTTGACCAGGAAAATGAAGAACCCATTTCAGAGCCAGATGTAGGACCACCGTCACCAGTCCATCCTCAGCTTCTTCTAACACCACGAGCACAATCATCAAATGAGGTAATTTCCCAAAATGTGTCTACCAGGCGTACTGCTACATGGAAGCAAACTATTTTCAATGACAAGGAACATAACTATCCATGCCAACCCTCGGGCCCGGTAAGAAGCCCTACTCAGTATATTCAGGACTACTTTCAAGAAGAATTTTTTGAACTTGCTGCTCATTGTTCCAATACTTACCACCTTCGCAAAAAAGGAACAGAGCTTAAAACTACTTCACAAGAAATAGCAAAGTTGTTTGGTGTCCACTTGATTATGGGCGTAATCCCATACCCTCGTTTACCAATGTATTGGCGATCGTCCACGAAGCTGCCATTAATTTCAAACAGTATGAGTCGTGACCGATTTCTTCAATTGAGAAATTCCCTTCATGTTGTCGATTCCGATACGCCGCCACCACGAAACGACAATTCTCCTCCTAATCCACTTTGGAAAGTGCAACCTATCATCGACAGAGTTCGGGATACCTGTTAGAAGTTGGAGAGAGTATGTGGATATTTTAGTATTGACGAACAGATGATACCTTTCACAGGGCGATGTCCTCTGAGGCAAGTCGTAAAAAATAAACCACGTCCAACAGGACTAAAGAATTTCGTCACTACTACTAGCGATGGCCTCATGGTCGATTTCGAGATTTATAAAGGCACCAAAACCATGATTGGGGATATGAATTTAGGTCTTGGCCCATCAGTTGTTCTGCATTTGATCAAGACTATTCCACCTGGTAGCTGCGTGTACCACGATCGTTATTTTACGACGGTTCCATTAGTAGAGGAGATGAATCGACGAATCTTGCACTGTACTGGTACTATAATGATGAACAGGATCCCCGATAGAGCAGCGGTAAAATTTAAGAAGGATAGGGCTATGTTTCGTGGCGAAAGTCAGCAGTTTGTTAGAGATCCGGTTTCATTGGTAAAGTGGAAAGACAACAAATTTGTTTTGATTGTCTCTAATTGTACTGGTGCTGAACAAACTGATTTTGACTGAAACAAATGATGGAATACTATCGGGCTTTTATAAAAACTAAAAAGTGGACTCTCAAAGTAATTATACACTTTCTTGACTTGGCCGTGGTTAACGCATGGCGGAAGTATCAAATCGATTGTAAGGCTAATAAGCTTCCGAGAAATAAAATATTAGCGCTTCTAGATTTTAAAATGGAAGTAGCAGATGCTTGGTTGAATACACCAGCCCGTAGCCGGCAACTGAATCACGATGGCGACACTGAGGATGAGCAGCCACCAGTAAAGAAAAAATATATGCCACCTAAACCTTCTGATGCCAAAAGATACGACGGTTATCTACCTACTTTTGATTAGTTATCGGCTCCACGCTCCTGCAGGCTAGAATCATGCACCAGTCGCAGTAAAATTCGCTGTATAAAATGCAACGTCTACTTGTGCCTTTCGCGAGGAAAAGATTGCTTTAAGTTTTACCATACAAAGAACTATAATTAGTCATTTGATTTATTATACAAATTTATATATTTAACTTGTTGATCTCAATTTGTTCCTTTATGCTATGTCGTTTATTTGTTAAGTAAGTAGGTACGTATATTTTGATAGATGTCATATTGAACTTTAGATAAATAAGTACAAATACATAAAGACTATCAATAACATTGTTAAGTTATTGAATAAAAAATAAAACTCAGTTGATTAAATAAGTAATTCCTTTTAGTTTTTAACATATTCCTTGGAAGTCACGTTTGCGACGATGTCAATTTATTCCTGATCGTCACGATCGTGTGGGTTATTTTGACAGTTAACCAAGGGCACGTTATTTTTTAAAATATTTTTTCTATGTTCTTTGGACCCTAAACAATCAGAATATATAATTCATATGACAAAAAAACAAAAATATGCTCTCCGGTTGTAAAGGGATAAGACATTGTATCCTAACAGAGAACAGTTAAAGAATGATAAGTGGATTTGGACGAGTAAATAGATTAGAAGAGAGTAAATCAAGAGAGTATGAATGAGAAACAAATGGTGGTCACATACGCAAAATAAAATGAACTTTGTAAACAATTGGAATCTTAGATGTTCATAACCCAGATACAAATACTGTTACACAAGTAGTAGCAATCCCATTTTTTTTAGTGATAACCATCTCCAAAATCTTTTTGAATTTTTAGAAAATTAAAATGAATGCAATTTTCGGAAACCAGATTTTGTCACATGCAATAGAAATTTTCCAAGATTTCATTACAATCTAGCTGATTTAACAGCACAAAAATTAAAATTAGTAAGGCAACATTTACATTTAAGGTACAATTTCAGATTTTGGAAGAAAAATATTTCCTAGGTAATACTGACTATTCGTCTCAAGGACGCTTTTACCAAAGAAGAAAAGCTACTAAAAATCATATATTGTCAATGTTCACATATTTTATATACTATGACATTCCACCAGTTATTCTTTGTTTGGTCATTTACAATTTCAACGAATAAATCCACTACAATATGATCGACATTGATTCTTGTTTCTTGATCAATTTTATTATTTATTATCATTCATAGTTCTCAACTCCGGTGTAATTCAATATAAAATATGTTTTCAATTAAATGTGTGACCATCTTGCATGGAGTTGTTTAGTGGGTAAATATTTTCTATATTTATAGTTTGCCTTGTGTCTCAACTCAAATGTCCCGCAGTAATAAAATTTGAAAATGCAAACGGTACAATAATCCTCTGATTACCAAGTACGTTTGTTAGTTATGGTCAAAATTGTTATTTTAACTGGTTACACAATAATCTTTATCCGAGATTTGAATCTATGGTTGGTAACTGATTTTTAACAATTTGACGGGCATCAATACTAGACCACAGTTAAATCTGAGTTACTAATCTCCAATGCAATCAAATACAAATCCCAAATGACAGTTATTATGTAACTGATTTAAATGTCAGTAATTCAACATTTGAAATTATTACTTTTTGAGTAAATTTCTAAATTAATATGTAATATAAATTTAAAATATTTAGCGATTATCCGTACTTCAATGACACATGAATGAGCAAACCGATGAAAATATATCTGGTTCCCACTCACAATAATTTAAATACATATGCTACAACTAGTACAACGTATAAAATTAAAATAATTCTAGAATGTATCTGGCGTAATTATAACTGAAATCAATTTAGATTACAAAGTTAACAGTTATTTGTTGAGTTTTAAAGTTATGCCTTTATCCAAATTTTTACATTTCGGGATTAAAAGTTTTGATGGGAATGTATGTATCTGATGTTGTTGGAACAGTAGGTATGCAGCAAACACATTTTAAACATTTTTCCCAAAACCACCTAATGAAATAAAAATCCACAGCGATCCAAACAATCAAATCACTTGATGAAAAAAATTAGTTCCAAATTCAACTGATAAAATTATCGTAATCTGGGATCTGATTAACCCACATAATACTTTTTAAGTATAGGATACTAGCTTGTTTGATGTAGTGGTAAAACACTCATCCAGAGACCAAGAATTCAGGGTTTAATCCTTAACCCAGGAGACTGGCAAGGTACAGTAAAACCCCTTAATTCGAACCCCGATAATTCGAAATTCGCCATAATTCAAAATTTTTAAAAATTGTAGGTCCCAAATTGTGAATTTTATAGTAAATTAAACCCGATAATTCGTAATTCGAAATATTTTTTAGCCCCTTGCGCCGCAAATCAATACATTTTAGTTCGCGTAATTCAAAATTTTTTCGAAATATGACGAATTTGAAAAAATATTACGAGTTTTTTCAGTATCAGTAAGAACAACAAATATGTCAATATCGGGTACTTTGAAATGTCACGATCTTTGTATTAGCATAATAAACATTACGTTTTCGAAATGATTTCTTGAAATATGAAAAACATACATTTTTCACAAAATTAATGCCTTTTTCATGAGTTTTACGATTCTTGGCGTATTTCACAATCAATTCACAGTACTTTATGAAATGCCTCTTTTCTATATATATTATATTGTGTCGCGATCCCTAAAATTGGGGAATCCTGTGTATGCTTTTTCAGTTGGCTGTCTTGATATGCACGGATAGATTAGTTTGCGGCATTTGCGCTAATCCTCATACCTAAACGCGTTTTAAATTGTTTTTCATGTTTTTAAATTTGTCTTTAGTTTGATTTTTTTTCTATTCACTATGTTTGTGTTATTAAAATATTAAATTTTCTTTGTAAAATGTTTTTAGTGACTTATCTTTTGTTTCACGTATTTATTAACAATTGTATTTCTAGTAACCGTGCATTGTTGGTTTGAGCCAGAAAAAAGGAGGAATCAAAAGTTAAACTCGTTTGAAGATTGAAGAAGCGTTCCATAAATTCAAGTATAATAAACATTTTTGAATATGGCCACCTATCCATGGAAAAAAAGGTTTTTTCGCAAGTGAGAACAGCAAATATGTCAAAATACCGCGATCTTTGCATTAACATAATAAATATTGCGTTTTCAAAGTGATTTATTTAAATATCAACATAAATTTAACAAAATTAACGATTTTTTAAGAGTTTTACGATTTTTGGTGAATTTCACAATCAATTGAATTTCAAATTAACGAGGATTTACTGTAATTTCATTTATCATAGCTGAAATGCCTAAATTGAAATTGTTGGGATTAATATTCTATACACTCAACTAAATAAACAAAGAAATAAAAAAGCAGTTTCAAATATATGAAATTATCATTTGATTTTACCAAATTGTAATTTTTATATGGTTACGAAAGATCACGTATAATAAAATTTTACCTGTAAAAACTGAAGGTCTGCCTGTCTCTGAACTGTCTTTTAGAAATAATTGGTATATGGATTTTGAACGATGTATTGAAAATCACAGCTTTCTATTTTTGAAAAAACATTTTGGGGGTTAAATTTTTTAGACTAAAATATTTTCTTTTGGTAAGGAATTGTTATGAATGCTAACTTAATTTTAATAAAAAAAAAAACAATTTTACTAACATTAATTTTTGTTTGTTACTCTAATTATGTAATTTAAAAACAAATATATAAAAAATTGAGGTCTGTAAAACTCATTTCTCAGCCTATTTTAGTGCCACATGCTACATAGTGTGTCATTTTTTAAAAACACACAAAATGTTTTAAAGGTTTGTCAAATTTTGTGTATCAATTGAATCATTTGAACCTGAAATTAAAAAAACACCTCGTTGGAAAAAATATTACTGCTGCATTTCTTTTCAGATAATAAATAGAAACCATTTTACTAGAAATTAGTGTAAAGTTTTTTGAAATGTTTATAACTTGTGTCTCACGTCAGTTCTCTTCATTACTATCTGTATCTCGTGATTCATTTTTACCAGTTTTGTCTTTATTATTCTCGCTGGTATTAGAAACTTTACGGAGATTTTCTTCCGTATTAACGTCCTTATTATCACCATTTACATCAGTCGCATCATGTTGTGAATTTCTCTCATTGACTCGACCTACAATATAATAAATATGAACACTTGAATTTGTCAGTTTTATTTTGTTGAAAATATAATAGTAAAAGTATTGACATTTTATAGTGAAGTGTCTAGTAATTTGATGTGTAAGTTTTGTCTTATTCAAGACAAATTTTGGCATATTTCTCTGCTCTTCAACAGGCCAAAAGGCCCGATTACTTAAGGGACAAATATCACAAAGTACCCAGGCTTGAGTGTAAATCTCATATATTTATTGTGACCTCGCCAGGAATCGAACCCGAAATCCTCGGTTTGAGAAGCCAATGTCGTGTCCACTTGAGCATGTGGACTACAAAGGACGCCAATTAAATTTCATTGACAGTGTAAAAATGAATAACAAGCTTGATCCTGGTACTAAAAAGATAGCCAGGAGAAAGAAGTGAGATGTATGAATGTAGCATGTTAACTTAGTATTTTAAAAAAAAAACTTAACTTTTACCTTTTTTTGGTGGATTTGATTGATTTTTGGTGGATTCATCTTCATGAAAATTGGAATCATTATGGCTCACATCATCAGTATGGCCATCATTTGTGTGGCTTAGTTTTTTTTCTTTTGTCGATACTTCCCCATTCTTAGTATCCAAAATTTTGTTTTTTTCTTGTTTTATGGCTTCTGGACTGAGAAACTTTTTAGCTTCATGTTTTTCTTCCTTCTGTTTTGACTCCTCTCTCTCCTTCTCTTGTTTTATTTTGGTAAATGGAATGTCAGGTTGATCATCATTATCTTGGACATTCTCATCAGCAGGTACATGGTCGTCCACTTCTGTTGATTGAGATATTGAGTTGGATTTGGCGCGAACTCCTGGTTGATTTTTCAAACCACGGATGCTTCTTTCTTCAATGGCTTCTAATTCTTCTTTCAGTTCCTGTTGTTTCTTTTCAAGGATTTCTGAAAATAAAGAACTAAATTAATAAAACTATTTTTATTATTATTTATTATATAGACCAGGGGCGTGCAAAGAGAACATAGCAGCATGACTTTTACATAACCAATTATTTAGAAAAAAAATCGAAATACAACATATATTTCATAATATTTCTATCACAGTTGTTGTTGTATTCATATTTTGAATATCATAAAAATCTGTAGCATAAATATTTAATTTCTATTTTATTCCAAAATATACATTTACAAAAAGTCATGCTTCAATGTTCCCACTGCACGCGCCTGATATAGACAGTATTAAATTTACACAAACCAAAAACAAAACCTTTATGAAATCAGTATATTTATGCAACAGTTGAAAATGATAAAAATTGACTTACGTTCTTGTTTCTTTCTACTAAAATCATATTTTTCTTTAGCTTGACTATTCATTATTTTGGGTAACCAGTAAACATGTGGCTTCCACTTGGTCTCTATAAAGTTCAGCAGAGGTTTGTGGACACTCTCCCACTTTTCAAAGTATTGCATTCTGATCATCTTTTCTTCCAATGCTTTGATAGTTGCCTTTTTGAATTCCCGCTCAGCGAAGAGGTTTTGCCTTTCCTTCCTTTCATTTTCTCTCTCTTGCTTGGCTTGTTCTTCAATTTTCTTCTCCACGCGAGCTTTCTTATCTTCTTTGTTCTTGAGTACTATTTCTTCCTGTTTGAACTTCTGGAGCGTTCCGAGGAGAGAGCCGAACATGCGACGGTTACGAGCCTTGGAAACTTCATCCCCTGCTTGAGCTTTAAGGATCTGCTGTTTGCTGGGAAGCTCCCGTATGACTTGTGATGAGACTCGGGGTTTCTTTGTCGAAGGAAATTCGTCCTCTCCATCACTGTCCCCAGCCGGGCGCGCCGACAATCTAGATACAATGATAAATTATATAAAGCCATATGATTCATGTGGACAATGATGTATATTTTCCTTAGTTGTAATTTAAATTTCTTTAATGTAACATTAGATTATCTGTAAAACAATCAAATTACCTGCTAAATACTGTTTTTGTTTCTTGGGGTCTCTTTCTTGCATGTCTGTCATCTTCTGAGTTTCGATTTTCTTGGAAAAAATTTGTGTTAAATGAACGTTGTCCACCACGCGGAGACTCGCTCGTGTTTTGAAAATTCCTGTAATTAAAAGAAAATTAATATTTACACTATCATTATCACCAAGTGTTAACAGTGGCCGATAAAAACATAAAAATAGATTACTAACCTATCAATTTGAAATCGACCCGTTGTTTGAACAATCTTTTTAATGTCATCGTCTATTTTATGAAGACTACGTTTTGCATTTTCTAATTCAACCGTTAAAGAACCTAATGAGGAACACACATCAGTGCTCATTTTCTCTTTATTTCATATAAATATAGTATCACAAAATCTGACAAACCAATTGCTTTACGCCACTTGCTGTCAAATATGTATAATGTATAGACAATAGACATTTTTCCATATTATCACTAATCTATGGTATCGCTATGGACTTTTACGTCGTAGACAACATACTTCTTCTTCTTCTTTCTTGGCGTTTCACTCCTATGGGTGTTCTTGCCACAAAACAATTGTGTTTCTTCGTTGGTAATGGGTGTGATGCAGTGTGATGGTTGCGTTTTTTTTTCTCTTTTATTTTAGGAATTTAAATTGGAAACGATTCGTTCCAATAATCAAATCACTTTAAAATTACTAACAAGATTCCAAAAGCTGACGGTATAAATCTATAAAAATTAAATAAACTAACATTATGTACCCCATATCCTTTTCCATTACTAATAAAATTGAAACATCCACACAGAATAATATTTATCCTAGACAAAATACACATGCACATTAAATAAAAGTGGGCAAATTGAAAACATTTTGGCTCACTGATTTCTAAAGCAAAACCAATTTTATTTTTATTTATTTATTCCGTTTTTTGTGTACATAATAATGTAAAATAATTTTATTTAAAAAAATTATTGATCTGCGATATTTATATATTTTATCATTTATTATTTTTAATTATTAATTATTAATTAACCGTAAAAAGTTTATTAAGTGTATTATATATCATCATATTCAAATGTTTACAAAATACTTAAACTTGTACTGTAATGTCACTAAATGACCATCTATTAGGGTGAAACGTCTGGTCACTTTATTCTACAGCCTAGTCGATTGAACTAATACAATTTTACCAGCGCATCTAGGTTTATTTGTTACAGGCTATTCTCAACATAATAAGATTATCACTTAAAAATATATCTTAGAGGTTGTGTGACGTCTTTGCGCTTGGTTTATGGGAGAAATTTCGTGAATTCGACAACTGAAATGCGTAATGCTCGGTTCATAGGAAGCCGCAGGCTTCTTTACCGACTATTCTATACTGCTAAGGCCTAAAACGCACTAGCGGTTGGCCGTGGTGCGGCGTGCCGTGGCGGCAGGCTGCAGTATATATGGTTTGCCACAACGGCACGCCGTATTCCGGCTAACCGTATCGTCTCGTTTCTACTGCGGTCCGCCGCAATCATCAGTGCTTCTAGAATTATTGGACATGATGCATCGAAGAAGTTGCTGCAGTTGTTTATTCATATTATCGTGTAAAACGTCGTCGTGAGAATAAACATAGATTTTTGATATACCCTCTACCGGAGACACGACATGACAACAGAGAGTTTAATATTTTTATTTCAGAACTAAATGAATTTGACGATTAGTTCTTTAGATACACTAGGATGTCAGTAAAATAGTACGAAGAATTATTATCAAAACAATATTTAAACGCGCGCGCGCCCTGTGTACAGTGTACAGTGTCTAACGACTGAGTGGGGCGGGAAGCGAGCGGCGATTGCGACTAACCGCGCCGAGTGCGTGGAGGGGATGCGGCGCGCCGCATCACTCAGCCGGTGCGACTCGCCGCGATCCCAAGACAACCGGAACGGTTGTCTTGGGATCAGTCAAGATCTTGGGATCTGTCAAGTCAGTGCTGATATCACGCGGTTTCATGTAAAAATCACGCCGCACCGCGGTCAGCCGCTAGTGCTTTTAGGCCTTACAGTCGGTAAATAAGTTAAGAAGTAACGCCATGTATGTAATACTCCTATATTGCTAGCAGGGTCTGGAAATAGGCGAAATCACGACAGTGCAGAAATATATGTCTGTCTCACCCATACCGGTGTCACTTCGAGTCTTATGCGCATGTCCGAGAATTAGCGCCAATTTATGTCCAATCAGCGCCGCCATATTTGATAAATGAGAGTCACGACGCTTGCGCACAACAGGTCAAGTGACAGCAATAAAATAAAAGTAGCATTTTCTGCCCCGCTTAGTCCGTGACACCTCCACTTATGGGCATTAGCAATATAGGAGTATTACATAAATGAGTGACGCTTAAGTAACGAACAAAGCGTTACTGAGAAAAGCTGTCACACATCATACGCGACTTCTGTAAAACTATCGGGGAGAGGTTGCTTAAATCGGCAAGATGCAAAAGGCAAAGCATTTTCATATTTTCTTTCAAGTGACGTTCTTTTTCCACGTTTGCACGTTTAACCGAAAGTTACAAAGACTTTAGAGAAGTGTCCGGCAGTAGATAGGTACCGTCACCATGAGGTTTTTTTGGAACATAGTAAAAAACTTAATTTATATAATACATACAACTAGCTGTTAATACCCGGCGTTGCACGGGTTAAGAATTAAGTTTAAGATAAATTTGTGAGGGTAAACAAAGATTCGATTCGAACGGTATACATTTGTATCAAAAATATATCAGTGGCGGGGAAGTCGCATTTGTTACCCACCGAGTCCTTAAGAATAAGTTTCAAATTTTGAGTCCGATCGGTCAAACGGTACAGATTTGCATCGAAAATATATCAGCGGAAGGAAAGGGTTAAAAGAATAGGGGGAAATGTCACCTATGTTACCCGCCGAGTCCTTTAGAATAAGTTTCCAAGTTTTGAGTCCGAACGGTCAAACAGTACAGATTTGCATCGAAAATATGTCAGGGGGCGTGAAAGGGGTATGAGAATAGGGGGTAAATGTTGCTTATGTTTCCTGCCGAGTCCTAATAAATAAGTTTCCAAATTTTGAGTCCGATCGGTCAAACGGTACAGATTTGCATCGAAAAATATATCAGGGGAGGGGAAGGGGTCTGAGAATAGGGAGGAATTGTTACCTATGTTACCCGCCAGGTCCTAAAGCATAAGTATGCAAAATTTGAATCGAATCGGACAAACGGTGTGCATTTATGTAGAGAACAGACAGACAGACATTGAGTTTTAAGCCATGTATTCACTAGGGGCCAAATTATCTCTCAACATCACGCGCGGCATAGAGTCTACGTGACGTTGCAACGTCGTGCACTGTTCCGCGACGTCGCGCACAACATAGCGGGGCATTTCAACGTGCCGCGGAAACGTTGCCATGCGCACGGTACTCGAGCGAGCTCACGGGGACATCGGGCTGCGCGTCAGTATCACGTGGTATGTTTACAAGTGAATGCGCATGCGCTGTACCTGTCAACTGACATTAATGTGGGGAAACGAAATTATTGTTCTCCAACTCATCGCCGTACAATTTCGTGGGACACTTCAAACCGTGAATAAAAAAATAAAATGTTGTGAGGGCCAACAGCGTTCCTTAATATTGTCTTGCTTGGCTATGGAAGGCCCGATTATTTGTAATAAATTGTAAAACCAGTTGTAGTCATTCGAGTGAAATTGACAAAAGATTCGTCAGATATTCGAAGATCGCATAGAATATCCATCCTTCTTTCTCTTTTCAGTAAATAATTTCGCACCCACCACCTTTTTGTCCTCTTACGTTTCGATAAACTCGTTAAAATAAGTAGATACGCAGCTGTCATCATAACCTCATCGGGCGACAAGTGTAAATAGATACGCAGCTGTCATCATAACCTCATCGGGTGACATTTCCGCGACAAGTGATTTGTGAGTCCCGGTGTGTACACGTCAAATGACCGCGTCATTGTCTCCGAAACATGGGCGTAGATGTTGATGCGACATGCCGCGCGGAATATTTCGTGATTTGTCCCCTAGTGAATACATGGCTTTATAGGTATAGATACCTGCCGATATATATAAAATAACTAGCTGTCCTTACCCGGCGTTACACGGGTTAAGGATTAAGTTTAAAATAAATTTGTGAGGGTAAACAGAGGTTCGATTCGAATGGTATAGATTTGCATCGAAAATATATAAGCGGAAGGAAAAGGGTTAAAAGAATAGGAAGGAAATGTCGCCTATGTTACCCGCCGAGTCCTAAAGAATAATTTTACAAATTTTATGTCCGATCGGTTAAACGGTACAGAATTGCATCGAAAATATGTCTGGGGGAGGGGAAGGGGTATGAGAATAGGGAGGAAATGTTGCCTATGTTACAGTTGCCGGCAAACTTCTAGAAATTCTTTGGCGTAGTGGGGGAATGCGCAGAAAACAAAATTTGGGTCTCGTTGGTGGAATGGTACATGCGAAAACTTCCCCCCACAACGCCGTAAAATTTCAAAATGTTTGCCGGCTACTGTACCCGCCGGGTCCTAAAGCATAAGTTTGCAAAATTTGAATCGAATCGGACAAACTGTGTGGATTTGTATAGAGAACAGACAGACAGACAGACAGACAGACTGACAGACATTGAGTTTTATAGGTATAGATTATATGAAGCGGAGCGAATCGAACGTAACATAAAATATACATATTTGTATATTGTATACAGGGTGTAACAGAGCCAGTTCAAAATACATTACAGGTAGATTTCTGCCCAAATTATGAGTCGAAAATGTTCAAGCCACAATGTCCTGACATCAATAGCTATCAAGATGAGCGACTTCAAAGTTATCATTATTTTTTACAATATTTTTGACTTACCTACTTTCTTTCAAACGTTGGACTATCATTAAATTAAATTATAAATTAATTCATTCGTTCAAATACATGTTCAAATTTCTGCAAGTTTTTGATAGTTTCATTTAACTTGTAGGTATTAAAGCGAATGATTATTTAATATTCGATATAAGTTTAACTTAGTATCATAATAGCTCAAAGTTTAACAGTAGATAAGTCAGAAATATCGAAAAAAATGCAAACTTTGAAGTACCTTACCTCTATAACTATTTATTGATAGCAAGACATCGTTGCTTGAACATTTTCGACTTATAATTTACATAGAAATCTAGCTGTAAAGTATTGTCGACTTACCTACTACGTTATACCTACCCTGTATATTTATATTACTTTTTGTGCAATTATCTACGTGCCACTTGTCTTGTGTGCAGTTATCTACCAAGTTTTCATTACAATAGGTAGGTACTGTTGATATGTTAGGTATAACAAAATATTTTACAACATAGTCAATGTGTATTTTTACGACGCAAGCGGATCGAAGCTAATGAAAGATTAGATAATATCATCATCTCGGAAATCTTTTTTTATTTTTAATATTTATATATTTTGTGCCTCTTACTGAGAAAAAATATTACCATTGTGCATAAATCTCAAATGTTCTAATTTATATCAGTTTAAATGTTCTCCCGTCCATTTAAAAACAGAAATATCCCGGCATTTCTGTCACCCAACGTATTTGTCATGTCGAATGGGTTCTTTTACAGAACATCACAGCCGGGTAGTCTTTGATGCGTTGGGAAACTTGACAGATTGAAGCGATGAAGTACACATTTTAATTCGCAAATAAATTTTAATTCTTTGGCTGCAACTTAAACTGGAATTTGGGTGTTGTACAAATAAAACAGTATTCAATCAATTTTACAAATAAATCTTATATAACTAACCAAGATTCTTACGACCTAGGCCCGGTTGTTTCAAGTTCGATCAAAGTAAGCGTTCTTTTAAAGCATAGATTTTTACGTTCTCCACCAATCAGACGATCCGTTTTCGTAAAAATCTATGCTTTGATCGACCGCTTACTTTGATCCAACTTGAAACAACCGGCCCCTAGAAGACACATACTTACCTACTTGCTTACTATTAGGTAGATATGCCGTTTCCCTCGGGAGGATGCAGAGAGGAAGGAGTACACGCTTTCAATTCAATTCAAATCAATTTATTTATTTTTTATATAACATTTACATTACAAACAAAAATTTAATTCGTAAATGTTATAATTAATTTAGAGATATATAAACATATATAAACAAAAGCAAATATTAAACATACCTATATAAAATCATCAAAAATCACATCAAATGTGTAAGAGAATCCTGGTTCGGAATTCCCTCTCAGAGACACGGAACAGATCAATATCCAGAGTAGGTAATATTGTTCAGCATAGCAGTAGCTCTTCCAACAGGCCATTGGCAGATTGGTCCTTTACAAGCACAAGCATAAGCAGTAGCTCTTCTGTTCTGACACACAACTCTCGCCTCATCCACATTCTCATCTGGTTAATTTGGTCATGCCACGTCTTCCGTGGTCGTCCTCTCTTTCTGGTGCCGTCAACACTTCCGTCGTTAAACATTTTTCTTAAAACTCTTTCCTTATTCATTCGCTCAACATGCCCAAACCATCTGAGCGACTCTTTTTTCATTCTATCCAATATGCTAAGATCAGCTTCACATTCTTTCCTTACATCTTCATTCTTTACTCTATTCAGTCTCTCATTCAGTTTACTTGCGTTCACAATAGAAGACACATACTATCAAATAATTCGATAATCTCGTCAATTACCATTGGTTACTGATAAAATAACAATAAGAACTGGTTGCATCAAGAATATTTTGAGTTTGTCCAAAATTTTCAGAACACAGTAGGTACTAGATTTTTATCACAGGGACATCTTTAATCAATGTATAGGTATTATAGATGTCACAGAGACGAAATTATATGTTTATGGGAAAGTAGGTCTTTGGGTGTTCATAGGGCTTACTACCCATCGTACGGCTTGCTTAAGGGGGTATTCTCGTCTAGAGGCACGAATTTTGGGCGTTTTTTAGAACTTTGTAAGAGCCTCCGCACACAGGATGCGTTCCGGTCATCCAATCCGATCCGCAGATCGTTGCGATGTATGGAGTTCTCCTAGGCCCTCCACACTGGTTGCGTTCCGGTCTCCAAGAGAACTCCATACATCGCATAGATCGCAACGATCTGCGGATCGGATCGGATGACCGAAACGCATCCTGTGTACGGAGGCTCTAAAAAAGAAATAAAGAATATTTTTGGTATACATTTTTTTAAGATTCGTTTATTTATATTATAAGAATACATAAAAGATAAAAAAATAATAAAAAATTCAAAACTCGAAAAGTTATCGGCTGGTAAAGTGGGGGGTTCAAAAAAGTGGGGGGTCCTGGCGGACATGGATCCGACCCTTGTGGTCATCTGAAACAAAAAAATCCAACAGATTATTAATTATTAAAGATGTTGCTATCACCCCTACCTCGGAGAAATAAAATATATATATATTTTTTTTAAATGGCGGCCGTTTGAAAAAAAAAGTATTTTTAAATATTTTTTTATACAGTAAAAATAAAAAAATTGACTTTAATCTGCTAGGGGTTATAGAGGGATATATATATAGAAGGTTCACACAAAAATTTTAATAAATTGGTTTAGTAGAACTTGAAATATCATGCCCGCCAGCTTGAAAAATGTAGTTTCTAGAAAAACGCATTTAAAGTTTTGAGTAAAGTTTCGGTACGGTATACTTACATATTTTTAATCGGCGATTCCTGCTCCACACAACGAACCTTCCTCCACTTCAAAATGTTCATTTTAGTTAAATATATATTATTTAGGTATATAGTATAGGAAAGGTTTTATGGAGTAATCCATCCGCAGGTATTCGGGACTACCCTCTATTGTTTGATTTGTTCCGGTCGGACCACTTGCCGCGTCACCGAAATCGCTGTATCTCGGTAAATAAATGGAATTTTTAAAAATTCTTTTGAGGACACAATATTGAATGTCTAAACTTACGAAATACATATGTTTTAATTATTTAAAACCATATTTAATGATAACATTGAAAGCATCAAGCAGAAGATCGCCTCCATATAGGTACTCACTCCAAGTTTTGACTTGCATAGTAAATGGAGCAATCAGTTATGCAATTTAAAAAAAGTTCATTTTATGTTATAACATTTTAAAGACATTATACTCATAATATGAGCCAAAATTCGAGCTTATGGGAAAGCCAAATTAAAGTACAAAGCAAAAACCATTTAGAAGTAGGTAGTAATTTTTTATACAGAAACTATTCGAGATATAATGGGCAATGTCTTCTTTCTTAAACCGTTCATATTTTGGAATGTTCCTATCTTGAAATTTGTTTTGCGACAACAGTGTATTGTAGAGTCCATTCACTTTAGGTAAGCCTTTTGCATTAGTGTGAGTAATACCCTCTGTAATACGTAAATTGTGAAATTGTATTCGTTTTTTAAATCAACTTCATTGGCCGCTCCAGATACACTCTGACCGGCGGGCGGAGCGGTCGTTTCTTTGTTTAAGATACGGTGACTACAAAATCACGAATATTTTTAAATTAGGAAAGGAGAAATCGCTTTCAGGTCAAACAAAGGAGATAGTTTTAAATGTATATAAATATCTCTAAGAATTATATAAAGATAAAAAGGAAAAAGTTGATAAAATAACCATCAGCGAATGGAAAAATGTTTGCTGACATACAAAACGGATTGAAACTGAGCACGCGACGAAGGATATTCAAATGGATGAAATCACAGACTTTACACGAATATGAATTTAAATATGAATTTAGACGAGGATTCGGAGTCCGATACAAACGATTATAGTTTATCTGATTAAAATGAACTATAATAATTCGAACTTATTTAACCACATAATTGTGTATAATTACCCGCTTATATATTTATTTTAAAAGCCGTAATCCGTCAAAAATAACATAATTTTATTATATATTTCGGCCGCCAGTTAAGGCTGTGAGAACAGCGCTATCCAGAGTAGCGTAGCGCCTTGATAATATTAGTGATGGAAATAAAATAGAGAATTTTGATTTTTTGCTTCCTATACCTACCTCATTATTATTTGAGCCATGTGGCAGCGTTAGTGATGGACATTGTTGCATAGAGAATAATATATTTTGATTAACACTAATGACATATGCCTTACAATAGTGGATACACTTACAAGTTTTAATTATACTTAAACTGAAATATTTAAAACAATCATGAAATTTAAAAAAAATCTGATTCAGAGTATTTTATTAAAAAAACATAAAGTCAATGTCTTTATTTTATTTAACAATTTTGAAATCATACTAATTTTGAAAAGGAAATTAGATCAGTTATTGGATTCTAGTTATGGTTACGTATAGATTTCTAAATAATTATTATTTGGGGATTAAAAAAATTAAATATTTTTATTTTTTATTTTATTTTTATTTTATTTTCATTTATTGGTTTTCTTACAGCCATATAATTAATCAATCTTGAATAAAAACAATAATTGATGTACAGAGTTTTGGGCCAATTACAAGAAAACACATATATACAATCGATAAAAAAGTAAGAAAAAACATGTCCAATAGTGAGTTTGTGTGAGTGTGTGTATTTGTGTGTTTCTTTATTTATTTTATTTTGGGAAAAAATTAACAGCAAAACAATCTTAAAAATTTTCCACTGAATTTAAAAATTTACTTCATACATTAATAGCGAGTGGAGAGGGTGGAGGGGAATGTGGGACGGGAGTAGAAGGGAAGATATAATGTACAAAAAACAAAAAAATATGTTTTTTTTATGATACATATATGCTAATTTCAGGTTAAGAAAATAAAATACTATTTATATATTTTTTTGCGTCTATCATTAACTCAAAAAAAGAATGTTACGAGATTTTGTAAACGGACTGTTACTCACACTAATGCAAAAGGCTTACCTAAAGTGAATGGACTCTACCATTTAACTTCAAGTATGTATAATGATGTTGTGCTATGGTGGTTCATAAAGTTGGTATCTTTATTTGTCCCTTTGTTCTATGTCTATTACTTATACAGTCTAAAGGGTGAGATTTATTTATAAAATAATCATTGTAAATTTGGCATAGGGAGTTTGTTTTGTATATTTTTGTGAGTGATGGTACATTAAATTCTTGAAATATATTTATTTTTTCTATTATGATTAATGGCTGTACGGTGGACTTATAAGCCCCTCCCCAACCAATAAATGTGTAGAATTTTCTTTCTTTAATTTTTTCTCTGAAATTTACTTTCAATTTTTACTTGTCTTAGTCATGATTTCATCGATTCAGATGCATTTAAAAAATAGCAATCATTAAAATTGTAAATTATTTTTATAAAAATATTTTTTTCTTTTCGAAGCTATTTTGATAAGTATTATTCCATACAATTGAGCAAACATTAGAAATAAAATTTCCTTTTAATTTAACAAAAATGTAGTAAATTTATCTAAGTTAGGTAGTATAGATAGTGAATTTGTCCGCCATTGTAAATTATTTTTAGGACCCAAAACCATAAATGTTAAATTGTATTCCATCAAACTTAGGTACCCCCTTGCAACGTTCATCCCGACATGGTTCAGTATTTTGATTGTTCGATAATTGAGAATATTCAAATGACCTTTATGTTTATCTAGTGTAAATTTATATTTAAAGATAAGAAATTACTGTTTTGTATTTTTTATTGGCAAAACATAGCATTTTGTAAAATAATACTTTTTAATTCAATATTTATTTATGATTGCGCTAAATACGCATGGAGTTACGCGTTTTTTCTTTTTTCCATTACCAGGTTCAAAAATTAACCATATCGTATATTTTTGAGAAACGAGGAATAGGTACAGTTTATTTAAAAAAACATTTATACATTATTGAATGTGTAGAAATATGATATATATATATAGATTAGAGAGATAGAATAGAGAGAGAGAGATAGATATATGAGATATATATATATTATAGATATATATATATATATATATAATATATATGAGTCACTTTAAGGTCAGATTCATTGAAAGTTTTATTTTCCTACGTCGATTTTATTTTTTCTACGACAATTATATTTTGACGTTTAATTTTTAGATTAGATTGTATGTTAGGTTGGAAATGTGTGAAACTCGAACACATACACAGTGACGTGCCATCTATAGTAGGTAAGATTGCTTCAAAAATATACATTATTTAATATTCGAGTCACTTTAAGGTCAGATTCATTGAAAGTTTTATTTTCCTACGTCGATTTTATTTTTTCTACGACAATTATATTTTGACGTTTAATTTTTAGATTAGATTGTATGTTAGGTTGGAAATGTGTGAAACTCGAACACATACACAGTGACGTGCCATCTATAGTAGGTAAGATTGCTTCAAAAAGCAGTATACAGTTGTTTCGTCATTACCAGTTTCAAAAACTAACCAAATCGTATGAAAAGCAGCAGGCAATATTCAATAGTTAATCGCAGACACTAATAGCCGCGCAGTGGCCACAATCGATAGCGCAGCGGCCAGTAGGTACAGCTGATAGCCATGCAGACACCAAAGGCGATAGCCGATTGCTGACTTGCTAGTATTTAAAATAAAATAGAAAATGCTTTTTGAAAAGAAGTATTTCGAATGCTAAATAAAAAACTAACCTATGAAAATCAAGTTTCTATTATACTCCCTTTCTCATTTACTAGTTGAAACAAGTTTCGCGCCTTCTCCACGCGACGGGCTCCTTTCTCGTTTGTATGGTCTCCAATTTGAAAAAACCGTTTAAATTTCTAAAAATCCAAAATTATACTATAATTAATTTTTTTAAAACGAAAATTTGTAAGATAATTTTTATCGTCGCCCGAGTCTGCCTGAAAAGTTTCAGCTCGATTGAATCACGAGAAAAGGGTTAAAAATCGACCCATTGTTTTTTCGGCAGATAAGCAGACGCTACGAGTTAGAAGAAAGGAAGTAAAAAATAGGTGTGTATTTTGTGTTTTGTATTTGCATTTCAAATATATGTACGTATTTCAAATAATTCACAACTCTGATGATAACTACATGGATGTAGATATAGATAACTGCACTTAAAATGTAGATTTGCAAATCCATCAGCAAATCTATCTAATTTAGGTACCTACTCGTAACTACTTCTCTAACTTATAGGTTTTCTTGCAACCAGACATCTTTAATTTTGCTGCAGCCAAATTTATGGCTTCTGGCTCATTTCCATCGCATGTTTTTCCACCGCGGAGTGTCCAGTTATGATTTGCCATTCTCGCGCCGATCAGCCGTGTCGCCATGTCTAACCCCTCGGTTCGAGGAGCCGAGTTAGCCTGAAATAGATTATATGACTTTCGCTCCATTTACAACGGCGTTTCATGGCCAACGTCTTACAGTCCGTTGTCCGCCGCAGTCCTGTCTGCGAGATGATACCAAAGTGTATCAAACTGAGCGTGAAGTCTGAAATGGAAGCGAAATGTCTACATTCAGTAGCAGGCACCGCGCAAAAAAGGATTTTTACTATACAGGGTGTAACAGAACTAGTCCACAATACCTTACAGTTGAATTCCTGCCTTGATTATGAGTCGAAAATGTTCAAGCAACAATGATATGCGACATCAAAGTTTGAAAAAATTATTTTTTGCAAAACTTTGGACTACATCACAGTTACTTATATCTAATGTGAAAAATTCATTTCCTTTAATACGAGTCAAATAAAATTATAAAAACTTGCCAATTCCAATTGGAATCTTTTCAGGGTTTTTGTTATTTTATTTAAATTTTATTGAAACGCAAATCCTTGTTTCTAAAAAGAAGTTGTCCGTAATTTGACAATCCATCAAGTATACCTACCTCCTTCCATTTAAGAAAGACAATCGAATTAGTATGTGTAAGCCGTGCGTACGAAGCACAAACAAAGTTTGTTAGTTTTCTCAAATTCATTATCATTTCCAACCACAAAGTTAACGCTATAAAGATTAAAATTTAGGGAAATAATGAATCATTAGATGCAATGGATAGTTGATTCCCTTGGTGATCCAGTGGTTAAGACGCTTGCCTGGTGTCCTAGCGATCGAGGGTCAGTCCTCGTTCCAGGAGACCACCAAATTAGTCCATTTTTTCATAGCATAAGCATTTAGCGCGGTTTCAAAATAGTAAAAATATTGATGCGGCACGTATTCCGTGTTCACATATCTATTGTATCTATATAAAAAAATCTATAAAAAATACTCTATTTTCACTTTTTTCTATCACTTATATTTTCTACACAACAAATGAACTCATAATTACCATCATCTACGTCTCATTATCTTAAGAGGTTCGAGGGCCCGAAGACGCTTCCATATTTTCCTGTCTTGCGCCGCTTCGGTACTAGTTAGCCAGTCATGGTCCAATCTGTCCTCTCATTATCATGTTTGTAAGTCCCAGCTGGTATTGGTGAACCCTGGCCATCTTCCCTCTGGAGTTGCCATGAGTATACTTCTTGATAACTATTCCTCTGTCATTCGCGAGACGCGTCCAAGCCAGCTTAATGGAGACCTTTCTATATGTATAAAAAGCGGGTTCCTCTCAAGAGCCCCCTTGTGTCGACACTGCTCACTCGGCCCAATAGTGTTTCCCCTGCTTAGAGGATGAGGTATAGTATGACCACTGTAAGAATGCGGTTAAACTAATTTGCGCACAAACGCTTTTGCAGAGAGGGCGTGACCTGATCCTAAATATGGCCAATTAGCTTCAGTTGCCTCCCGAAGTTTAACGAATCGTCTTCGCGTAGCTGCGCCTTTTATGGCCACGAAATATGGATCTTAACGGAGAGAGAGAGAAGGCAATTTTCCAGGCTGCCGAGATAGGTTTTTTAAGGGGGGTAGCGGGACAGTGTAAGAAGTGATAACATAAGGCACATACCTAGCATGGAGCCCCTACTCCTACATATAAAAAAATCACAAATGAGGTGACTTGGACGTGTGCTAAGAATGCCAGAGAAATGAGTATCTAGAAGTATCCTCTTGGCAACCCGAAGGGTCGCCTCAGATTAAGCTGGGAGAAACAACAGAAAAAAGCCTACGAAGACATGATGGGTCTTGACTGGTTCTTGACGAACGGAAGCAGCATAAGACAAGGGCATACGGAAACACCTTGTCGTGTACTAGGATAAGGGAAGAAGATGAAGATGATGATGAGGATAAAAAGTGAATTATTTCAGTACATGTTATAATTTTGTTCTAGAACTCGTCTCAGAAACAGTTAATGTCAAAATTAATTATTTTCAGCAGGATTCGCTTTACATATCTATTTTAAATAATAATTTCTAAACTCAAATGTATTTTTAGGATTACCTAAAATATGAATTATATATTTACCTGCAGAAAAATTGCAGGTTTAATTAATTGGTACGAGAGACTTGCGTTACCTACCTCTTGGCTAGAGAAGGGTTATAAGTTTACCCGAAACAAACCCTCCGGGCTAGATATTTAAATATGTGGATATGAAGTACTGGCAGATAAACAACATAAAGAAACCCATACACTAGTTGGCTAAATTTGACTCGTTCATTAAATTCTGCTAGAAGTGTTGCAGCCCCGTCCTGATGTGTAATGACGAACCGAGGAATACAGTATTATAAAGGGAGCCACACACGTTGGAGTCCGCCCACCGAGCGAGCGGGTGGCATTTCTTCGTAAATGGCGGAAGTTGGGACGGAAGGCTGAAGAATTGATGCATTTTGTGACTTATGTTTTTATCTTTCTGCGGTAGGCAGACCTACAGGAGCCACCATCGCGAGGTTGAGCATATAGATAGCCAAATTCCAATCCACTTTAATTAAAACTCGTCTGATTACATCATATTTACAATTTTTGAAATTTATTTTATATCTTTCACTATTTAAATTAACCTCCGATTTTAAAACGAATGTTATATCTAACGGTGGATGATGAGGGTCTGTAGGTAATAACTCGTCTACGGACAATTTAACTTTTAGGTGTTCAGTGTTACTAAGCATTCGATGATTTTTGTTGTTTGTTTAAAAAAATCATGCATCCATATTTCTACAGTTTTCTGTTTCTCAGTTTAATATTGTACATTACTCCCGAAATATTTTACGGAGGTAATTTCATCTTACAGTTGGATAGAAATTTTTTTCTCTTTATAATAACCAAAAATTGTATTCAAGAAACAATAGGTATTCAGAATAGTAAAAAGAAAAAAAATTGGACCTAAATACATTCAATGCAATTTTATATGGGTTTTGGTGGACATAGGAAATTTTTTCGTAACTAACAATAATTTAAAATGTGAATGTTAAAGTTTAATAATGAAAAATGTGGAAATAGAACAGAGAGATAATTTGTTATACAAATATTTTTAAGTTTAACTTTGTGGTTGGACATAATTACTAATTTTAAAAAACTAACAAACTTCGTTTAAATCACAATGTTTTTTTACGTCTACCGGTTTCGATAGCATTGTACACCGTCAAGACGGACGCACAATAATTATCCATAAATAAAATATGTATGTAAACAATTATTATATGTGTGATGGGGGTGCGGGATGGAATTTGAGAGGGACACATTGAATAAATGGGTTATTCGATTGGTTATTAATGATATTAGATTTAATGTTGAGTAACTTTTAACATTTACGAATTGTTGAATAGAATATTAAATGAAAGAAAACTTGCAAACAGTAAACGTGGCTTTTAATGAGAGCTCAACTACTCAGTCATAGACAAAAAATGACAACCATAGTGAAGTATCTCACTTGTAGTGTTGTGCCAGTCGAAAGAGGAAGGAGAAATTTATTATTATTACAACAAATCTGAGATCTCTATTATTTACATGTAGAATTCCAATGCCATTTTCTTTTAAAAATATGTGCCCTGTCTCCGAAAAGTGGTTTGCGAATTCGGAGAAATTATTATTACTAAGGCATCATAGGTATTATTTAATTCTAATAAAAACTACATGCTTTCTTATTTATATAAAATGCTAAACAGTCACTGCAATTAAATTTATATACTCTTGACTGAATTAATGAGTCAACTATATCTTTAGAGTTTATTCTTATCATAAATAGTTTACCTTATTTTTAATTGTAATAAAACGCGGGACTAATACGCATTTAGTTACTTTCTCTGAAAGTTTGAAAATATATCAACTTTCCGATTTTTACCACTCTTATTACATTGTCTCTAAAATCGCATAACGTGGATGAAACACGCCTCGAATTTGAAAAAAATGTACCAGAGTTGAGCGCAGAGCGAAATATTATTCATTGTACTTTGTAGATACCATGCAGGGTAGAATGACCAACTAACGCAAATCAATTCTTACTTTCAATAGCACTCTATGATTTTTATATTGACAAGACAATATTTTTGCCGTACATTCTCAAATTTATCGACACACAAAAATATAAAGAAAATCAATTTACAAATTGAGTCGGATTACAAATAATGAGTAATCATAAACATGTATAAATATTTAAACATTATTAAATATTGATTTTGCCCCTTGCTCGGATTTCGAAACAAGTTTCACCCTTAGCTTTATCCGGTATTTACATCACTTAGAGCGAACGAAACTAAATTTTACGATTTATAAATAAAATTTAAATTTAATACGTTAACGGCAATTAATAGGCGCGACGTGTGAATGAAATCCTTTGTTTCAAAATCATAATTTAACTAAAACAAAACTCATCCTGAGTTTATTTTATCATAAATTGAGATTTTTAATGTTTTTTATAGTCTTTTTCTTAACGCTTCAACGGGCTATGCGGCCCAATTACTAAAGCGAAAGACATCACACATGGACGTGTGCCGAAGAATTGGCAAGGCGACTTGAGGCACTCGAGATGTAGATCATCAGAAGAATACTCAAAATAAGCTGGATGAAGATGTAATGTTTCGGATGAATAAAGAAAATGAAGTAATTAAAACAATAAAATTCCGAAAATTTCAATATTTCGGACATGTGATGAGACAACCAAAGAAGTGCGAGATCTTGCATCTCATAATACTGGAAAAAATTGTCGGAAATCGGAGTCCTGGAAGAAGGATAAAATCATGGCCGAAAACCTTAGACAGAAGGTTAACCAGTCTGCTGTAGAGCTATTCCGGGTCACAGTAAATAAAGTGACGACAGCCAACGTCCATTGCTACAAGAAATAGAAACACGTTACAAAAGCACCCTGGTTTAGGTAATCACGTAGTTTGACCTCACCGGGAACCCGAAACTCTCGGTGTGAGAAGCCAGGTGACATGCCCACTGGACTACGAGAGTCGCTGTCTTGTGTTATCTGTCGTATTTGTAGTCTATATGCATCTTCATTTCGTTGTAAATTTCATTTAAATATTAGGTATAGGTAATTCAAAAATCTTTGATTTAAAATTCCGTTGTAATTAAATTTTCAGATGATGCATTGCTGTAACTTCTTTAAATTTGAAAATGAATACATGTTTTTTTTTAAATTAACATTTTATATTATAATATTTGATTAAAAGTTGGGGTTTATAAATTGATTTGTAATGATTGTAATTAATTTATATAGAAAATATGTGTAGACATTTTGATGTGAAGGAACAGTTAAGGTGTTTAAGTAGCAATAATTATTCCGAATTTTCTAATCATATTTTATATATTGATCATTCTTTTGATATTAAAAGGTTACATTTACAAATTATGCAGGATTACAGTTGGATAAATTAGAAATTTAGAAGTAAGAAAAAGCGTTAATAGCGAAATGAATATTGTAAATAATCATTTCCATTTTACATATAGTAGTTATCTTTATAATTTATTTTCATGTTAGTAATTAATTATATATTCATCTCCCATATATTGATTTTTATTTTTTTATTGTCTATACCTACCTACTTCGACTTTTGATTTTTAATTTTTAGTATACGTTGTATCCTGATAAAGAGACTGTTGGCTACGAAGCATGTTGATATTTTCAACAAATTAGTGGTGAAAACAAAATTCATTATTATTAATTATATAATAAAATTTGGTTTATTTTCGGCAGCCTTCTGGCATCCAGCGGCCAGCGAGTTTAAGGAAAAAAAGCAAATTTTCCGTAAAACACCATTCGTAAGTGACTCATTGACACCCTGGGTGGTGACAGAACTAAAAAATACTGTCGCCAGTTTTCTTGCTTCATTTTCGGATTTTAGTCTGCTTAATATTTTCATGTCCGAAGTGTCCAACGGCTTGATTAAGTTAAAAGCTTACCGAGAAAATCATCCTTAAATTCCTCTCCGTTTGTATGTGCCTATCTACCGTCTGAAATAACAGAAAGAAATTAATAATCAACTTACCGAAATAAAGATTCAACGCGGTCTCACAAATCAACAATAAAGTGTTTTCGTATTTCCCGACGGAATCTGCTTTGGTTTTCAGAATGGCCGAGGAAGAAGTGATAATTTATGTAGTACTTATATTCTAATGACATTTTTAATGGTTATTTCAATACCGTATAGGTATGTAGCCGCCGAAGGCGTTGTCAGTCCAATCTACAGTTGTGTGAATGAATCGAAAAATTTGTTAGTACCTATTCGTATGTAGGCAATAAAAAGCAGTTGTAAAATATAAATATTGTCAAGTTTCAATAAAAGGAGCTCCTTCAAGAAATCAGTCCTATGCCTTACACGTAATTACTGTAATAAATGTTGTTAAAATAATAAGAAAGTTTTATCAAAATGTATTACATACATCAATAATTACAAAAAATTAAGTTTTCTTTATATCTGTTTCCTAGGGCAGTTATTAATTTAAAAAAAACTAACAAACTTCATATAATCCACAATGATTTTTTTTACGTCTACCGGTTTCGATATCATTGTCTACCCTCAAGATGGATGCACAGTACTGATCCATAAATAAAATATGTAAAAAATTCCAATGTTCATTTATTTATTTAAAGGTCTTTCATAAAATAAATTATTTTGATATTTTGTTTGTTGTCATAATGTTGTTAGATAGATGTTTCGTGGACCTTCTGTCGTAGGACCAAATGTCTGCGGACCTTTTGTCTTTTCACGCTCTATATGTGGCTAAACCGCCAAATCTATTTTACTTCTATAAATGCATTAGCTGTAGCTTTGAAACTTTTACGTATCTACTATTATTATATAGTACTATTATTATAGTATTATTAATTGATACGGTAGTTACTGTGTGCTGCAACATGTTTTTTTTAAATTTATACTAAACTAAACTTTGTAATGATCACACGTTGAGCTATACTATACATAGTTTCATCATCGGATGTAATTGATAACTAACTTAAATGCAGAATTTTCTCAACTTTTTTGTGTAGGATGGCGTATCGCTTAGTATAGTGCAGAAGATTTTTTTGGGCACTTTTTGATCATACCACACTGAAAAGAGTGCTATAGACAGTGTGTACTTCATTCTAGCACAACTATTTCATCTTAGCACCACTCGACTTAGAGCATCATCACTTAATCGACTTTGACCAATCACTTCTTCTATCTAATCCCTTCTTCCCTATTCCCGTGTTACAGACCACACTCATTATCATCCACTTTAATTAACTTAATGTTCTTATCCAACTCTGTTCTTTATTCACTCTGCCTTAAACATGTGAATATTTTTAATTTTTCTATGTGATATAGGCCATGCTCTTATATTTCAAAGTTACTAACTGTTAAGATTCCAATTAGCATTAGGGGTTTAGCGGTTTGGTTATGTGGAGAGAATTCCCACCCGTCCAAAATTATTCCGTGTCAGCGTTTGTTCAACGCATGTCGCGTACGTCATGGTGTCAATGAGTGTGTACCTACAACAGAGGTAATAAAATGGAGTAAGTAAATACAGGGGGTTAATGATACAGTTCGATGTTGCGATTTATTAAAAAAAAATCAAACAAGAGTATCGTTCGTTCGTTCTACAACGATCGTCGACAGAATAATCGTCTCTGTGGCTGAAGGGAGCGCGTTGGCAGTATCTTTCCCCGATTGGTTGAAATGGGTTGGGTGCGTACGGCTAGAATCCGCGGCGGCTCTTCATCACCACATTAGGATCGGAGACGTCTGGTACAATGTGATGTTGTTCATGAGTGTTTTCTCAGAATGTAGGTTTAATTTTTATCAAAGTGTTCATTATCAATCCTTTATGTGGAACTGAGTGGAGTAATTTTAATCAAGGCTATCGAAATAATGCTTGGTATCGATTATGTGGTTGGCGAATTCCGAGAAATTATCGTTCTTAAAATGTCGTTTCGATAAAGGTTAAACACGACGCGATCTGCTACCCTACACAAATAAAGTGACAAAATTCTGTTTATTATTTAAGTTAGTTGACAATTACACCTTGGGAGGTAATTTTGTATCGGGGTCGAGATCAGTATGCGGTTGCCGCACTGGAAGAGTTTTGGCGCATCCAGCTCTGAGGAAGCCCGCTTGATCCGACCATCGCCCTTCCCCACCGACTGCCTGGGAGATACATGAGACAAGGGTTTCGTGAATTCGACTAATCGACTCAGTATTGTGTGAATATAAGGAACTAGTATGGGAAATTTATATGACTGGTTTAGGTGGACTTTACAACTTTAACTGAAAACAGATGTAGTAGATTAATACAATTTATTACAATAAGTTTTTATAACACAAGAAAATGTGGATATTTTGTTGGGTGTTCGCGCACATCAGGATACTCATGGCAGCACCCTTCGCGTCCGTCGTCCAACCAGCTCCTGCTACTCCAATCCTCGAATGTCCAGCTTCCGAAGATTTCCTCCAGATTTAGATGAACGCGCGCTCTCATTTTGTCATTTTGCGTGGTTGATCTCCACCGAGTTGATCATGGATAATTATTTTGATTCGGATCAAACATATTCCACCTACTCGTGGGTATGAAATTTGTCACCTCGAAGATGATGACATTGTATAGCCGGCTCTACACTACTAGCGAAGTTGGCCGAAGATAAGCGAATACTATAGTGTGGAGAGGTACTTCGTGCTACTTTGGCTCGCCTCGGACGACTCCCGAAAGTTGTCGGTTTTTGCGCCGAGTCAAAGGGCTCGAAGTGACCCGAAGTTCGTGCGAAGCTCTATTCTATCAGGCAACTGAGTTCCTCGCAGTGTGTAGTCACATACTTCGGACTTCGGGTTACTTCGGACTTCGGCCGACTTCGCGAGTAGTGTAGTGCCGGCTTACAATTTAGTTCTAATAGCAATATTCAGTACATAATCGATGGAGTGCATTCCATTGTGTAGTAATTAACGATCTATCATAATCAAGTAAAGTATAAGTCTTACTCGCGTGCTACTGCATTTCGAATCTAATTCATTACTAAATTAAGAATTAATACTACGTTCAAATGAAGTTTAACTAGTCTACATCATGGGATTACGATGCTATGCGGTTACTAGATGTTAGATAACGAGGTACCTACGATGTATGAGGTTTGAGGTATGAGGGTTCTGTAAAATGAGAACAAATACAGCAATTGGAATAATACCTCGCGCTACAGCAATGTTACACCATATTATTGTGCATCTGTCAAAATTTCGTTCTCGAATTAATTTATTTTCTAATATTTTATTTTATTTTATCTGCCTATCTTTTATTTCGTCACAACCTGTTGATGATGGTTACCGCTCCTCTCGAAACTATAGTAGTGATAAATATAACTAAGTTTATTTATTTATTAATTAATCAACGCCCTAGTGGGCTTTTACAGTAGGTACAAGAAAGTTACAAGGATTTTTATATATCTAACATAAAACACGTTTTAAAGTAAATGATTAAAAAATAAATAATAGATATAAAATTTGTTTAAGAGAAATGAACAATATATATAAACAATGATTAGTACAAAATCAAACAGTAATAATTAGTAACCTCTAACAAATTAACAATAAAGTAAAATAGATATAATTAAACCAATATACCAGATAAATAAGATAAGAAGATAAAATATAAAATAAATAAATATAATTTTAATATATTTAAAAGGGATATGAACAATAATTAGGACACTTTAAAATAAATAAATATATAAAACAGATCTTACCTAGTGTGGAGTTATTAGTAATTTATGTTAAACAAATAAAATAAAATAAACAATTAAAAAAATTCATGGGGAACAAAAAATAAATAATAATCTAGTCCATTAAACTGTAATTAGTTCTACCGGGATATTCTAAGTCTAAGCAATATTTTAATTCGGGTATGCTCCTACAGCGAAAATGTCTACGAATTTCGAGAATTCGTTTCCGAGGTGATGCATGTGCGTTAACGGTTTTAATGCATAGTTATTCCTGTGGGTTCCTACAAAGAACACTTCGTGATGTCTCGTTTGTCTTGGTATATTATACGAGACCATCTGTGTATATATTAATTTACTTTAACCAACTTCTCACTCCAATAAACATTTGAGTGATTTCTGCATACATGACATGGAAAGATAAAAAAAACCTTATTTCGCAGTGTATGATATTTTTGTGTAAAGTACACCCAGTTAGAACGAGGCTTTCCAGCGTATTGGGAACTTAATTTCACGGGCGTTTGGTCCGCGGCCGACTCGCGCGGGGGACCAACCAGCCGCGCGCTCCCATTTAGTCCGGTTAATTGAATCGGCCGAGCGCTGCCGCTGCGCTCTTTAAATTGAGTAATTTAATTAATCCGAGATTAAATTTTGCACTTTTCACGACCGCAGCGGCGGCCCCTCAAACATTACTGGATAATGTTTTTAATATTTTTTTATATTCACATTCATTTTCATAGTCAGGTTATTATAGTCAGACACGTAACCGAAAGCCTTCGCATACCACCTCCACTCGTAAATAAACACATCGCACCTCGGGTGCAAGACTATCCTGCAAGACCTTCTGGTTCGTGTTTTCTGGGGTATTATGCCGTGTTTTTATGTTCTTTCTGGCTGACATTTCGGAGTCCAAAACGTCGGCCAGAAGGATCGTAAAAACATGGCATAATATTCTATTCAACACAAACCACCCCTGATATTCTGCGTTTGTTTATGTTTCATGCGCCTGAAAGAGCTACTCGTATACCTACACTATTTTATTGTGACAACGCTAGAACCAACTCGCATTTTAACTCTCTTGTACACAGATTGCGTAGGCTGGGTAACAACACCTATGCGCATATCTCTGATATTTTTAATTCAAGTTTAACACAGTATAAAGATTCGCTACTAAAAGCCGTTCTAAATTCATAATGCAATCACAAACAATTACTTTTATAACCTTAAACAACTATTTGTACTACGTTGTCAATTCTTTAAAATAAATAAACCACGAGAATCTGAACGGCTGTGAAAACCTAAGAACATTCTTATCCATATCACCTCTGCAAAACATGCATTCTAAGAAAATGGGGTTTACATTCAAAGTATAAAAACATACAGAGATGAACAAAACCCTTTCGAGAGGATTAGGGCATAGCAGAAATATGTCTTTTCTCTTGTATATTCAAAACACATTTATAACATAATGTAATTAAAGTATTTATTCTTGCATCATTAAATATCGTTTTTTTTTCATTTTTGTTCCAAACAGAGTCTCTTCAAGTAAAAAGGTATTTTTTGTAAAAAAGGGCAACCTATTTACAATGACAATAATTTTCAAAAGTATTCAGTTTGACAGCACAGAAAGACATGGCTCCAACCGACGAAGCGAGGAAATCCACGATCTGCTGGAATATAAAAGGCATTTTAAGTTGAATTTGAAGTCGAAATACATAATAAATATGCTGCCAATTAAATTTCCCTGCACTAAAATATAAAATAAAATTAAATACTTAGGAATCATAATATACAAGAACATTCAATGGAATGACCAAATTACCCAAACCGTCAACAAATTAAGAAAAGCAATTCACTTAAAAACCCGAAACATTCTGTCATTGGAAAACTTAAAAACTTAACTTTTGTTTACAATGCAAGAAAATCAGCTGGGAGCGGTACATAAAACGCATGTGCTCCCGATCGAAACTGTGTACATCTGATAATCAAAAGAATATTAAGAAAACAAATTATTTATCCAACACGTCTTGTATTCTCAAAATTCAAAGTGTTAAAATTTATTTATTTAGTCCGGAGAAATGCAAATAATTTAAGAAAAACACAAGCATACTCTTAAAACTGAAAATGGCACCAGACAAAAACATATTCCTACCACAAAAGTGTAACACCCCTTTAGCGCAACATCACTACTTTCACATACTACTGTCACGGAATGGCAAGCAGAAAGATAGGCATTAGGCAGGCAAGGCACTAGCCGAATTCCTTGTAATGTCACTTTGGAAGAGGAAGGCTCTAAAATAATCTACTATTACCTACAGCATTCGGAAAACGTCTACAAATACCTGGAACAGCCTAGAAACGACGGGAACCTTCTTCTAAACACTAGAATAATCTAGGAGGTTGGATAATCCAGTTATTAATAATACAAACTTGTCTTGTCTTCTTGGAGTCATTTTTTGACGTTCAGTGCGAAGTGCGCCGCATTCGACGGCCAGGTATGCTCGGTTCTGAAATTGCGAAGCGACAGATATCGAGCGAAATATAATATAATGCGAATAATACGTACGAGAATCGGATGGATGTTCTAGTGAATGTTAAATAAAGTGCTCATATACGAGTGATATATTACGCAATAGTGTGATTTAAAGAATAGCGTTAAGTTTAATTCGTGTTAATTTACTTTGTATATTCAATGATTAATTAATCATTAATTAATAAATCGCTAATTAATTTCCGGTGATTTCATTTGTCTCCCGCAGCCACAATCCGTTACAATATCCAAGAAAAAATATTTTAACAGCCTATCAGATAATATCAGAAAGATTACAGACGAAAAAATTTCTACAAAAAGCAATCAAAAAGTTTTTTTATCAAAAATCGCATACAAACATAGCTTCGTCTGATAAAAATAGCATAAATAACTTCATCTCTGTGAGATTTCTATAATTTATCTTTATTAAAAATTTTATTGTTTGTATATTATATTATGTATTAAGAATTCCTTTACAAAAAAATTAAAGTAACAAACTGAAAGAATAAAAATAGGAAGGAGATGAGCTCTCAAGACACACGCAAGAGAATAGAGATATGCCAGTGGGCTCAATATTCTCTCTCCATATAAAGACAATGTTTACTGTTTACATCCCCTCCTGCGACACCTCCGCAGTAAACAACCCCCCACCACTCACAACACGCAAGTGAGGTAAATTAATCCCTCACCACACACAATGATGAAAGAGCAAGGGGTCCGCTATGACCCGGTACTCTGATTGCCATTAGATAAAAGTAAGTACATATCTACTGTTTTACATTTACTTATTCTCCATCCATATTTATTTTCATTTACTGATCCTGCAGGTACTTCGTGGTATTTATTTCGACCATAATGAATGGTATCCAAATTCTAATATATAAATATAATTTAAACTTTTACTGCGGTACGTTTAAGGTTATTTTTCTTAAATTTGATAAATAAAATTTTAAGTTGTATATTTTTTCTATCACTTTCAAACTAGACCTTAACGCCTTGTATTCTTTAACAGTATTAACGGCTATTTATGTATATTTTGCACTCAGACACGAAGAAATTTCACCGCACCATTTTCATCCCAAATTGAATTATTCTAATATACTTAAAATAAATATTAATTTTTGTTTATGTGTGTATTTAAAAAACACGTTACAAGTCCCAGTCATGTATTTTTTTACTCCTGATTTTTTTTAAATTTAATATAATAAAACTTATTTTAGTTTACCTCAACACAACTCGTAAATAGATCATCGTCTTGTTTCGACCTCATCGACTTCTATATATTCTCCGAATTTCATAGCTGACCAGACTTCTCTATGAAGAGTTTTCGAGAGGACCGATTATGCATCACGGTAAACACGGTATAATAGCCCAGAAAACTCTCCAAACAACAATTTTTTTCATGTTCAGATCGTATTCTTTTAATTTATGTATCTACAATGAAAACGACATGCATTATTATTATTTTTATTTAACATTAATTACATTTTTATATTGCATATTTTTCTATAAAATGGTACGCATTTTCTAAATGCATTTTCGTAATACGTTTTTAGCTGGAATGCCTCCGAAAAAAATGTATTTTAGATTAAGATATTAAATGTACTTTCCCTAATCGTTATAATCTTTTTGAACTGCACTATTTCCTTCTTGTCTACCCAAGGCGCCTTAATAACGCAGTTGGTTAGGTACCTACTTACACAATTTAATTTAACCTGGATGCCGCGTGTTAATACCCTTGTAAATGAAGGGAATCTTCTCGGTTAGGAGTTCCGGTCGAGTTGGCCCGGCGCGATGTCTCAGGTGATAGATGAACCTCGGGTCCTTTGTCTATGTTATTTGTCTGTGGTCTGTTTGCTCCCTTTCCCGCCGAAAAAGAAAGCATCGCAGTGTGTTGATTGGAAACCGAAATGGAGCCGGCAGACTGTAGGGAAGTCACGCGTGAAAAACTAAAATAAACACGGGAGCAAGAGCGTATACATGCGAGACGCGGCTGAAGTAGTTGCATAATAAAACTCTAGTGTTTTTTTTTTAATATATTATGTTAAGTAATGCAATGAACGAGCTCTGAAAGACAATAATTCTATTTTTAAATTTGTTGTCTGCACCAGAAAAGAAAATATTGTAAAACCACCAAAAAAACTTCACGATTTTCTTCATATACCTATTAATTTTTATTTACATGAATTGAAATGCTGCAATATTTCTTTTTTGGTTGGTATTTAATTAAAATTTATATTTTTATGTTTTAAAATATAAATATTGTACTTTGTTTTTTAATCTAAGTTGTGTGTAAAAATGTTGAATGCATAGTTTAGAGAACATTTAAAGTATTATTTTATTGATTAAAAACAAGTTTTTGTTTTGTTAAAAAAAGCAATTATTTTTTGTTTAAAAAAATAGTGAAGCGAACATGGAATACGCATCGTATCAATATTCATACTATTTCAAACTAAGTTTAACGCTTGTGCCATGAAAATATAACCAACTTGCTTTAGTTTATTAACAATACCAATGTTGTTTTTATAATACTCTTAAAATTAATAATGTTCTTTCGACTTATTAATTGATGTTTGTTTTGTATTTTTGAGTTATTTCATTATATTAAGCTACGTAAACCATTGAATTTGTAAACGCCTAATTGGTAAAGGCCATAATAAAGAAAGAAAATGAATACCTGCATTGTTATCAGTCGCATCAACTTAGCACTGTCAATTTATATTGATAATATTATACCGGATTTACGATTCTCATGTTTAACAAATAATTTTATATATATAGGGGAGAAGGGGGATCAAGGAAAAGGGGGATAATTTTAAAATAAATATTCAAAAACTAGATGTTTGCCTGTGCTAGGCCATTGTGAGTACCTACTTACTTACTTACCATTCGCCACTTCCCACCTACCTGAATTAACGTTCTCTTCAATGGTAAATATAACAACTAAGAAGAGAAAAATGCTTCAATTAGAAAATAATTTGATTGTTGACGTCTCTTAAATACAACAACGATTCGTCCATTTATTAAATAATAAACAGGCACAGCTTTTTCACTGAAAACGTTGTACTTTTTTGCAGTATATGACCTAGAACCGTTGCTTTTTATTTTTATCTGGCTTGCGACCGCGACCCCCCGAGTAATACTTGGCGATCTCCTTGGGGGTCGCGACCCATAAGTTGAAAAACACTGCAATAGAGTGTTCTTCTCATATTCACTTTTTTAAAGATAAATCTCGCTGACCTGTTATGCTTCACTCGCAGTTTCTTGAAGTTTCCTTCATTGGCTAAATACAACACTATAGCACAATAGTTTACGTGAGGAGTAATTAAAGTCTTGTATAACATATTAACCCTGCACTATTTTTACTCAATTTTTTTCTCAACCTTCCGAGATTTTTTTTTATATTTAAAAAAATATATAGTTAGCTTAACAATCAACCATCGAATTGCTCAAGAGGATCTCAATATCCACGTCCCGAGTGTCGTGTCAGGTGAAGGTGATGATGCACTTCTTCCAGAGGGCCAAAACGGTCACGAAGGAGGTTTATTTAGAGGTCCTGAGGACAGTCTTAAAAGCGCGGATAGAAACTGTGTCCTCCGGGAGACCGTATCATCAGCATATAGCATATACATAGCTATCAGCAAGATGGCTTTTTAGTGCAAAATTGGTTATCTGACAACGTTGGCATGTTTTGGTCGAAGGACTTTTTGGTGTCTCTGGTGGAATCCTAACAGTCCCGACCTAAACCCTCTGGACTACTAGATGTGGAGCGTACTCGAGAGACAACCCAACAAGGCACCCTAACGTCAACTCCCTCTGGGCCGCCATCGAGGCACAGTTTGCGTGCTCGCGTTTTTGAGCGAGGATCAAGGAAGTGATAGAGGCGTAGAGTGGCTATATAGATAGAAAGTTCCAAGCAATGATCCTTTGTATATTGGCTTAAATAAACAAACTTTTGCAATAACGCTTTTTGTCCGGATTCGAACGGCGTACTCTGTATAGGTCCTTTCACTAATATTTTCTTTGAATAAGTTGAGAGCGATATTTGAAAGTCCGAATAATTATAATTCTTGTAATGGTTTTTTCTTTCTATCGTTTCAAATGAAAAACTTCAAATACTGTTAAAAAATATTTGTTTCAACCCATTTCCTTTTTCCATATATTTAGGTATTACTATATTTATCGCCGATTCACAATAATTATTGTTCCTGAATGCTGATTGTTATTCACATGAAAAGTTATTTAAATATTTAACTAATTGATTTTCGGTAACATATTTATTGGTATAATGTCTTTCGTGTTTTTAACATTCAGTATAAGGACTTTATTGAAGATTTCCATGTATTTGGAAATTTTTCATTTAGGAGAGATTAATTAATTAATTGAGTTAATTAATTCAAGAGTAATCAATTAATGTTTTAACAAAATCGCCATATTTAAAGAGAGAAAAATTTAGCCTATGAATTAATAACAACGATCAGCCTTGAAAAAATAAATGCACGTCATTTGCAGGAAGCTGGTTGCGCATATAAGATTTTTTTTAATATCAATTTTTAAAAATAATGCGTCACACATGAACACAAGAATTTAATAATAGGGTGCCTACTGCTAATCCAATTTCACATAACGTTATGTTATTGGATGGAATCGCTAGCACAAATGAAAAATCACAAATTTAATGTGAATCTGATATCTCAAATTCAGCGCATTGTGTCAATGAATTACCGTGGAAATACCGCACCGCAACTTATAATGTTTTTAACACTCCCGGTCCGGACCGGGGCACAACCTAACCCCAGAAACCTTATTTTTCAAAATATTTAATGATTATAAATGATACTGAGCTGATATCCAAAGTAATCCTCATAAATATCTCA
Source organism: Agrypnia vestita (assembly GCA_016648135.1). Lineage (NCBI taxonomy): Eukaryota > Metazoa > Arthropoda > Insecta > Trichoptera > Phryganeidae > Agrypnia > Agrypnia vestita. The sequence goes on from JADDOH010002804.1 coordinate 91,884, forward strand.
AAGATTACAACACCAAAAGAAAATTAAATGATATCGCGTAGTAATATAATCATCATCATCACTTTTGGCTCTACATCCCTGGTGGGTCTTGGCCTCCTCAAGTGTCTTCCTCCACTCATCTCGGTTTTGTGCCAGCTCTCTCCAGTTCAGAAGCTCCAATGCAGACATATCTTTGAGGACGTCGTCGCTCTATCTTAATTTTGGCCTTCCTAAGCTCCTTCGCCCTATTGGCCTCGAGGTCAGCAGGGACTTTGGTGCTTGATGCTCGGTCATTTTTTCCACTTGACCCAGCCACCGAAGTCTTACCGTTTAGCTCCTTAAACAGAGTATTGAGCTCATTGTTGTAACGGTCCAAAGATACGCCTCAAAATTTTCCTTTCAGTCCAATGCTTCGCTCTTGGTTAGTACCCACGTCTCAGCTGCGTATATGATCACTCGTCTAAGAAGCGTTTTGTACACTAATATCTAAGTGTTTCGGGACAGTAGTCTGGTTTTTATCTGCTTTTGAGTCAAAAAAGAAAAATTATGTTTTTCCATTGACAATCAGCAATATTCTATACGATGCGGTTGCTTCATTCTACTCGTGAGTTAGGAGACGTCAAAATATTACGGTTTCTTATTAAATAACGACAAATTCAGTAGAATCTTGTTCGTACTGCATAAGAAATGTAATTAAAAATATTATAGTACATTTTTAATGCATTGCGCTTCATTAAAACCCAAACTTGACCGGGGTCACTTTGTACCCCGCTCCGGGCCCGGATCCTATTTTCAATCTTCCGGTTAAGTAATTTTTGAAAATTTGTTTCGGAATTTGGAGACCACAAACTCCACAAGAAAACGAACACAAAATGCATCATGAATACTTACCTACCTCTGCACGAACTTCGCGGAGTAAAAACTTAATACCTGGAGGGGGACTGTAAGCATGGGTCGGCGCAATTACCTCTCGGCGCTTCACCCAATCCACACACATGTGCCTGAGGAGTACATCCCAATCCCAATTATACTAATTTCTTGTCTGTCCGTCTCTCCGTCCGTCCGTCTGTCTGTCTGTCGCCGCAACTTCGTGTAATGTCTGTAATTTATTTTATATATTAAAAAAACATCTTTTTTTTCTTTTTTTTTCTTTTGTTTTTCTTCTTTTTTTAAATATATTTTTTGTTAAATAAATAAATACTTCTTTAGAAACCGTCACATTTGACGGGTCACAGCTAGTATTAATTAATTTTTGTGCTGCGCAAATCTGTATTCCACATTCACAGTGCAGATGGTTTCGGATCACGGCTATTTGACTACCGCATGAGGCAGACATCGGAGCACCCACTGAAAGAATGCCCCATTCTAAACAATAGTTGGGAGGATCTGATAAGGGGGATAGGTGGAGTTTCCCTCGGAAACGCTGACCTTCTCAGGGATGCAAAAAACTTATCGTGCCTAAGATCTTTTATTCAGGTTTATTTATTGGGTCTCCCGCTGGGAAGTCCTTAGGGGGTATCCGCGCGAGTTATAACCGGCGAGGTATTATAAAAGTGAATGTGTTTTTTTTTAATCCCTACCTGAAAGTGCCGGCAGTGGTTTTCCGACCTGGCGAGTCTTCTGTTCATATTCCTTGGTTTTACTTGTATTTCCTCACATATATGTGTATCATGTTCCATGTCTATTGCTTGTATCGTTTGCTACTGTTGACAGTGAAGCGGTTTTGTGTGGACACCTCCCTGCCTCACTTGCACTCATATGAGTTTAAGTGGCGGGAGAGGATGACCATTTTAGCATTAAAAAAATCGAATTGGGTGGCGAAAGTACAAGACCGATATGGAAGCCATTGCTCATGAACGGCCTTGGGTGTGCGGTGGGTACCTCTTCACTGTCCAAATCTGCATTTTTGTTAGATCGATTTGAACCAGTTTTATTGAACACGAGAGTCTATGTGGCTCCTGGAAAGTAATCATTTTGACTTACTCTGGCGTGGTAACTTCTCAGCTCAACTTTTTATATATCTATTGAATTAAAGTAAATCATAAATATAACAATACTTTTAGAATATAGAAAATTCGGATATGTCCTTCTCAAAATTCACACGAAGACCACTTCGCGTTCTTTCTAATCTTCGCTGAGTCTTTGACTACAAGTATTCTCCTTCGTGAAGACTTTTTAAGGCGCATCTTCTTAAACTTTTATTTTATCTGAAATTACCGTAACCGAATCAGAAGTCAGTCAATGTCATCTTGTCCCAGTCACAATAGTAGATAGTTCTCGATTTAAGTAGCTGGAGTTATTTAAGTTATTTATCGGAGTTAATGTTGATACTGTTAGGTGCATTAAGTACTATACGTTCCTCATTACATCTTACTAGTGATTTAAATACTTTTTACAGTGAAAAATTGAAATTAAAAATACTGAAAATGAAGTGAGAATAAATTTACATAAAAAGACCAAATAAAGAATTAAATATTCATAGGTGTCTTATATAAACTAAGTAGATACGTGTTCATATTAAACCAAAGAATTATAATGTCACTAAAAAAATGCAAAGATTAAATTTTTTTTAAAGTCGCCGAGTTTGAAACGTCATATTTAAAAAAATATTAAATACTCCTTAAATGTTATTTATATATATTTCAAAAAATTGCACGGATATCACAATTTATTGTTGTTGTTTCTACAGATATGTTACACATGTTATTCAAAAATATACACAATAACTAGCTGGGTATACATTTGTTTCAAAAATATATCAGGGGCGGGGAAGGGTTAAAAGAATAGGGGGGAAATATCGCCTGTGTTACCTGCTGAGTCCTAAAAAATAAGTTTCCAAATTTTGAGTTCGATCGGTCAAACGGTACAGATTTGTATCGAAAATATGTCAGGGGGAGGGGAAGGGGTATGAGAATAGGGGGGAAATGTTGCCTATGTTACCCGCCGGGTCCCAAAGCATAAGTATGCAAAATTTGAATCGAATCGGACAAACAGTGTAGATTTGTATAGAGAAGACAAATGACAGACAAACAGACATTGAGTTTTATAGGTGTAGATATATCGGTTTATAAGTATGTACCAACTTATGGTTTACTACTTATATTACTAATCCAGAAAATAAAACAATTTTTATTTTGTTAAATTTATTTACAGAAGAAGTACCGACATATGTCTCTGATTTTGAAATACCTCACATAAAAACTTAAGAATTTTTCGAAAGTTTTCTTATGTAACTTTGTGAAAGGCCATTTTAAAAGAATAAATTTAAAAAGACAGCAATAGCGTAGATCTAATCAACGTTTGTAAAAAAGGAAAAAAAAACTAGATATTTTAGAAAACTTATCAAATAATAGTAACAAAAATGTGATCAATATTCAAACACCTTCTCATCGTTCTCATCGTCGTAAATATATTTTGAAAGCAAACAATGTTATCATTTTTAATTTATTTTTTAAAAACTTAATATCCAAATCCTTACAAAAGTTATTTATGGACTTGTACCTACGATAACTCCGGCATACATTTTCACTCTGTTTCTATCGCGATATTTTCTCGCATTCCATTCTTGCACTGGGTATATTTTACTTTCAATTTGATTTATTAATTAGCTTTTAATTGCTTGTGAAATTCCCTGGAGATGCGGCGCGAAAAAATTTGTAGCAGGAGTTAGCTGCCGGCGAAACCGGGTGACGGACACGAAAGGCTGGGAACTCATTATGCATGGAAGACGTTTGGCAAGGTGTTAACTGATCCTATTTATTATCGTCGGAGGAAGGAGAGATGTCTTGACGCAGAGCACCTGATGACCAGCGCCTCGGCTTCCTGCTCTGGTTCGTTTCGCTTCGTCCGACGAGGACGGCCGAAAATGTCTCCACGATTCGTCTCTCGCACTGCTCCATCGGCCTTTCAAAATCTTTGACGAAACTTGTGCGTTTTCTTTATTTAGTAACCACGTGGAAAAAGCGCACTTGACTAAAAAAATCTTATCTTTATTTAGTTTAAAATATTACTTAATATGTGATATGGCGACAATCTACAGGTAAATGAATGGCCAAATCGCAAAGTCAGGCAATCAACAAATTCAGTAAAATTGACAGTTCAATATTTTTTTTGTTTCGACAGTTAGTAGTATTTTCCGTAACAGTAACATTGTACTTATATTGGTTATCAACATTTTGTTATTGATATCTCACTCATCGGCCTAATAGGTTAAGGGTTACATCCCTTTTCTTGGAAACATACACATACAATTCGAATAGAACAAAAACTTAGATCTTTTGGAAAATTTAAATTTAAATTAAAAAAAAACAAATACAATAATAAAACTTGTATATAAATAAAGCATGCTAATCTATTAACATAAATAGCACATAATAATTTATAAAATCGCGTACATTTTATTAAGTTGGTATGAACTTATGTTTTACACTGTTCATACTATAAGACTACATAAGTAAAATTTTATTCCCCTAATTATCATACGGGGATAATGCATGTAAAGTAAGAAACAATAGCCTAAAAGAGCGACTTGATTCACTAAGGGCCGGTTGTTTCAAGTTGGATTGACTGTAAAAGTTCATTTAAATCATAGATTTTTGCATTCTCCACCAATCAAACGATCCGTTTCCGTAAAAATCTATGCTTTAAACGAAATTTTATTTTAATCCAACTTGAAAAAAACGGGCCTAAGGAGCTGCGAACTAAACAGAGCGCTCTAAGCCACGAACTACTACGCGCAAGACTATTTTACACCATTTAAAATTATAAACATTAATGTTTCTTTGAGCATCATAATTTTAGTAATCTATACTAGTATATCAATTATTTTTAACAATATTTTTATATGTAACACAATTACTGGATTTCGTCCACAGATGGATAATTATTAATTAATTAAATACATACATGTTCTGAATTTTTTTTTGTATTTAACTGTTTCATGTTACGTAAAAATTACTTAAATTTTATTACATAAGAAAGTAAAAAATAAATAATATTAGCAGGATAAATACAATAAATAATAGATTAAGTATGCAGGTAAACTATAAAATAGAAGATAAGTAGATTTTGTTTTTTATTTATTTAATTTATGGTACAAATATTTTTTTTAAATACTTAGTAGTCGTGTAAACCTCATCAGTGAAGAGAAGCTCTTGAGTCTGATGAGGGAGCCACAGTTCTTATTCCTTGTTATAATATATAGGTACATAATGTATACAAGTTATTTATTAATACAGTAAAAAGCAGACGCCACATTGATAATGAAAATATAGGAGATATTTTGAAAAAAGCTATAAGTTTAAATGATTTATGAATTTAAGTTTGATTTTAAGAAAATTTTAATTTTTTTGATTTGCTCTGAGAGGTTACTGATGCATCGTATCTCGATAGGTAAGTTATTATAGTAATTACTGGCTTTATAAATGCTGCATTTGGGTTTTTTACATTTAGACATTATGAATTGGTATCCATTTCTGATAAGTTTGAAATATTCCTGGTTTTCTGTAAGGTTTTTTTCTTTACATATTTTTATTATGAAAATATCATCTACGTTTGGTACTGGAAACAATTTAAAGAGATCTTTTGTTGGAAATGTACTTTTTTTTTCAGTATTACTTTAATGATAATCCTTTGTGATATTTTTACTGAGTTAATGTTTTTCTTATAACAACCTCCCCATCCGATAACACCGTATATGAGTAGAGAGTGAACAATGGCGTAATAAACATTTTTAATAATTTTTGCACTTAAAATATTTCTGAATCTAACGAATATGTAGATACATTTCCTTATTCTTTTTACTAGTTCGATGATGTGTCTATTCCACTTAAGGTGTTGATCAATGATCACACCAAGGTATTGTCTTTTGTATATTTAAAGTGCACGAGCTACGCACGAAAACGCTGCCTTAAGGGAGAACACCTACCTACGAAGCGCGAAAAAAGGTAATTTTTATGATTTTTTTAAGGAAACCTATATGAATTATGGTATTGGTATCATTTCTACATAAAAGTACACATATTTTGATAAATATGTTTTTTTTTTTTAAATTCAAATCGTTTTTTAAAATTCAAAATCATAAATATTCAACATCAGCGGAAAATTCTTCGGTTCTGTCGACTGCCGAAAATAAGGTCCTCCGCGGTGACCACTCCCATTTCATTTGTAATTATCAGAATATATAAACAAAAATAGAAAAAAACAAAAAGAAAAAGAAAAATGACATTTAAAGTTAGTCTTTGACGCTTTTTTTTTGAGAATATCGATTTTTGACAAATTAGCTTTTTTTTGAGAAAAATTCGGGTAAAAAAATTTTTAGAGAAAAATTCGGGTAAACAAAAACTAAGTTACTTAAAAAAAATCCCACGACAAAGACTAGACAACTATGTATAGAATAACTGCTAGAAATTTCAAGTTAATCGGTTTAATGGTTGCCGAGATATTTTGGTCACCGATTTTTAAAACATGGTTTCGAGTAAAACGTGTTTGAAAATTGAGTAACGAACAAATCGCGAAATTTTTCAACATACATAAAATCATCGATTACAGTTCCATAATATAAGTCCTCCACCTTGCTTTGAATTCCCATATCATGGAGCACTCTTCACAAACATAATAAAAATATGTCTAAGTTTCTATTATGAAAGAGCCCGGCTGGCAGCTATCTGCACGTAGCGTGGCGCCGTGTTGCGCGGCGCGTACTTACCATTATCAGCTATAAATTTGTTATTTTTTTTTATTTTTGCTTGAAATTTTCACCAGACATTCTTAAGACCTCAAGGTTTAAGAAAATGTAAAAATTTTAAAATCGATTTTTCCAAAATGTCTAGGTAGGTATTCCCCCTTAACGATAAGAGATATTTAAATATTTTCTACAGAGAAATTGTAGAACTCAAAAAGTTCTAAAAAAACTTCGCAACGAAATATATTTATATGTTAAAGTTAATACACAAATTGATAAAATATGACTAAGACCAGCTAGTATTAATTAAAGAGTCGATTTATTTCTATAAACCTAAGATGCTTATCTCAGCACAGTAGGAATTGAAGGATTGGTTATTGAGTAGCTATAGTAATTGGGCCTCGGGACTTGTTACTGCGTTATTTTTTTACTTTTAATTAGAACTAGCTGTGCCCGCGCGACTTCGCACGCGTAGATTTTTAGAACACTGTTTGGATCGTCATAGAACTTTCGCGAACCTTCTAGAACATTCTTCTTCCAGAACTTTCAAGAAATTTGAATGTACAGGAACCTTCTAGACACACCGACACATTCCACCACTCAGTTCAGAACTTTATAGAACTTTCGGGAATTTTCTAGAACCTTCTCCTTCCAGAACTTTCTAGAGCAGGTTTTTCCGGAACTTTCTAGACTCACCGACACAGTCAGCGCGCCTATTTTGAAACAATCTGAAGCATTTGCGGCCTTCTAATAACAAAACAATGTGCTATAAAGCACATTTTCGTCACCCACTCCCACCCACGCACAGCTACCTCCACCAAACTCGCATATTTTCGATGTGATACCAAGGGCTATCCACCACCATAACCACCGGCGGGTGGTTGTGGCTGGTTGTGGAGAAAACTTGGCATACAGAAAAATCAAACTAACGAAAAAATATTTTAACTGCTACCGGGATTCTAACCAACGGACCTCCATTCTATACGGGGATGGCGCGTTATCCAATTTCGCCACGGCAATCTGGTAAATTAACGAATATTTTTCGACCTTATATGTAGTGTCTTTTTAATTGATAATAATAATGGATTGTCCCAATGTGATACGATCCTAAAGGATTGTCCCAATGTGATATGTACAATGTACAAACATTTTATGATAAATAAAAATAAAATGAAGAGTTATGTTATAGGTTAAAAAGGTATTTTATTTTATTTATCTAAGGAAACATACATTACAATAATACATTACGCTTATATCTAATAAATATGACCAGTGTAGTTTTCTAAGATCTGGTAAATAATAAAAGATAAAGAATTAAACTATTTAAATAATTAAATAAACAACAAATTTAATAAAACCAAATTAATTAATCAATTACAAAGATATACGGAAAAATCTAATCCACGAAAAAATATTTTGGCTACTACTGGGATTCGAACCCGGGTCACCTCCTTTCCGGGGCCGGTGCTCTGACCACTAAGCTATAAGAGCCTTGTAGATTTCCGTGAATATATCGACCTTATATGTAATTCTCATTTTTATTAATTGACTAGCTGTGCCCGCACGGCTTCGCACACGTAGATTTTTAGTACACTGTTTGGATCGTCATAGAACTTTTGCGAACCTTCTGGAACATCCTCCTTCCAGAACTTTCAAGAAATTTATTGAATGTACAGGAATCTTCTAAACATACCGACACATTCCGCATTTCCAGAACTCCTTCCAGAACTTTCTAGAGCAGGTTTTTCCGGAACCTTCTAGACTCACCGACACAGTCGGCGCGCCTATTTTGAAACAATCTGAAGCATTTACGGTCTTCCCATAACAAAACAATGTGCTAGAAAGCACATTTTCTTCACCCACTCCCACCCACGCGCAGCCACCCCCACCAAACTCGCATATTTCTAATGTGACACAAAGATATATATATATATATATATATATGTATATATATATTGATTAATTTTTATTTTAGTCCATAGAGCAATCCACTTTTTTGATACGGTAGTTCAAATTACTTTGTTATACTAACGGTAGATTAACGCCAGAATTAAACAATTAATTTATTTTATTTGGACACATTTGATACAACCGATTTTAAATTCAAGAACACATTCATATTTAAAGATACATTTTTCTGTATGTCTTTCTAATTGATTGATTAATTTGGTTTTAAAAACTTCACAGAACTTTGTTCTGAAAAATTACAACTTCACAAATATGAACGTGTTCTTGAATTTAACAAAATTTTAATTTAAAATTTATTAAAGTTAAGTAAACCTAAACAAAATTAAGAATTTAGAAAATATACGAGATGTTACATCGCCTAAGTATAAAATGCGCATATTTTAAGTTGATAAATCTGTCAGATAATTTCCATAGTCTGTAATTTATGTAATTATTAGTATTTTATTTATATTTTGTCTTGATTACTTGAGTTTGCTTTGAGATATTATTTATTTGTTACTTGATATTTTACTCTGGTTATAAAATAATTTATTATATTCTATAACTTACATTTAATCTCTAGTTTTTCTATTTTTATCTGGTCATTGTTGCAATTAATATTTTTTTATTTATTGTTTTAATTTTTTCTTTGGTATCTGTTCTTTTTTACTACTTGAGTTTACAATTCAAATTGTATTACTTTATCACTTTTAACTATTTAAGAAGTCGTTGTTATTGTGTATTATGTTTGTTTAGTATGTGATGTGGGTATAAAAAATAAAATAAAAATAGTTGAATTGAAATTTCTCATCTCTTGTGGGTATATTGTAAAAATATGTCGATACTAAATGACGTTTGAAAATGGAAAATTGCCAATAATAATAATTTCCTTGTCCGTCCGTAACTTCCTAGAACCCAAAAGCTTATGTCAGTCCGTTTTCAAATTGTTATTAAATAAAATGAAAACATTGACTTTATGCTTTCTTAATAAAAACAAATTTTTTATTTTTATTAGTTCAGTTTATTGAAAATTAAAACTATTAATTGAATCTATTGCTGTATTGCAAATGTCATTGGTATTAATCATTAATCTAAACATTTATGTGGCACAAACAGTGAGGTGTATAAAATTCCATGCGAATTTTGCGAACATTGCTATGCGAAGTATAATTTTGCGAACATTGCTATGCGAAGTATAATTCTGCATAGCAATGTAGCAATGTCCATCACTAAAGCTGCCAGATGATTCAAATAATAATGAGGTATAAAAAGCAAAAAATGCACAACTCTCTATTTAATAATGTCCATCGCCGACGTTATCAAAACGCTGCGCTCCTCCAGATAGCGCTGTTCTCACAGCCTTAACTGGCGGCCGAAATATATATTAAAAGTACTTAATTTTTGACGGGTTACAGATAGTACTGTCATAAAAATGATAATTATTTTAAATGCTACAAAATTATACTTGTCATTTTACCCTCATTCCAATTAAGTGGACAAATTATTTCCGTTTCGATATACCAAGTGAGCGTCCCCAGCTAACCGGGCGCCGCGCGTCAGGCCGCGCCAGCCGCCGGGCTCTCGGTTTTAATGAGCGCTGAAATGTTAAAAGCCGTCGCTGATCGTCGGACAACTGCCGAATCTAATTACTCCACAAATCTGCGGCGGGATGCTGAGCTGTAAAGGGTGAGCTATCCTCGATGGGAGGCAATCATTATTCCTGGAGACGGGTGAGTCACCGCTCAGTTATACCGGCTCGCATGTGCGGAAAACTGGACAAATTGAAAACTGAGTACCTACACAGGAGAAACTACAACAAGTAAATAAATAAAAATGAAGACATTTTAAGTGTAAACAACTTAAAAATTGTCTACTTTCCACCTACTACTGCAATATGGCATTATTGGGTGGGGCGGTGGACGATAACGTAATGAATACACTGAAAGTTACACAAAGAACGATAATCAAAGTGATCTTTAAAAAATCAACTTTTCTTCTCGAAATTCCCAGTTCCGAAATTAGAAAATTTTTACAAAAAAATCTAATATACCTACAAATAAGTAAGAAAATATTTGAACAATTTTTGAAAAAAAACACATTAAAAATACCAAAATTTAACGCCAAACAATATCATCAAAAGGAATAAATAAGTTCAATGGCCTTCCTACAGAAATTAAGAAGATAACTGAGATCAAACAAATAAAAAAAAAGTTATATGAACACTACAAAAAACACGATTGAAAATTAAATAGTTTTTTAAACACTTGTGTGCAAAATAAGTAATCACGTAAAGGTGTAAGTCCCTCTCCTAGCATAAGAGTTGGTCTATTTTTGGAGAGGCATGACGAATAAAATTTATGTATTAATAATAATTTTCATAGACTAAAATAAAATAAAATATAATAAACTCTCACATTAAAAAAAAAAGCTTTTATACGCTTTCTTTTCATACATTCGTTATCGATTTATTAACATTACCCATGCACTATCAAAATATTAAACACATTGTTTAATATTTGGATAGTGCATGAGTTAACCGAAAGATTGTTCAAAACAAATTTTCTAACCGCATGTTCTTCAGTTGTTTCTGCAGCTCTTACTTGTGAGTGGCCTGATTATTAATTTTAATCGAAATAATGTGCAAAGCATATCGATAATGATTTAGTAATGTATAGTCATCCACTTTATGTAAATGTTGAAAGTTTCAAAGCTCTAGCTGGTGGGGAAGTTGGTGAAAAATCAATTACAAGATTCTACCACTACAAAAAACAACAAATAGACAAAGAGAGTTAAATAAAAGCGTGTAAAAATGAGACTGAGAAATCTGGACACAAATCTGTACCATTTCCTCCATGGATAGACTAGCTTACTGATGTTTTTCTTATTGGACTGGCCCCGAAACTCGTGTTAAAATTCTTTGATCGCGAATTTATAGTTCTTGTACACGGATAAAGTTTTCTAAAATACTCTCATCAGTATTCACCAGTTGGTAATTTTGCTCCGCCTATACAAAATACAAAAACAACGTATTAACGCAATTTTAATGTTTTACTCACCCATTTATGCGAACATCCAAATTACTACAACTGGGACTTCTTAGAAGAAGTTTTAAAATTAAAGAATCACTTATCTCCTCATTTTTCATCTGATCCAAGAGTGTTATTTGAGAAAATTCAACCCAGATTATTTTTCCTGTATATTATGTAAAAATATCCCAAGGAATTATTATTTTCTTTCCAGTTCAAATTGTTCAGACTCAAATTGTATCAAGATTTAATCTATAATATTTCATTTAGTGAAGTTCTGGTTAGATGAGGAGGGCAAAATAACGTAAGATTTTGGTATTTTAATGTAGTCATTGTACAGCTTGGCGAGGTTTTTTGCAAATATAAAAAAAAATGCCTGAAAATCCTCTTGAAACTTATACCCATTTTTTAATTAACGAGTAATTAAGTATATATTCCAGTTACTACAGTTAAAATCTTATAAGTATACTTACTGCTATCCATATTACTAGTTATATTTTACATACCTACTTTGATAAAAAAACGTATTATAAATTAAAATGTTGCACCACAAAGTACCTTCCAAATCTTTCAATGATAGTAACCTCATCCATTCAGAATTAAGAATTGTAGATTAGTTTACAGAGGAAAAAATATAATTATAACATAATGAAATGTGATGGCGAATAGTGATCTAGCACCAGAAATAATATATAATTCGTGAAATAGAAATAAGACCACGGACATCGATTTGGTTAAGGCATAATTCTTGTATAAACATTTATTTTTATACTAAATAAGCATAGTAGCAACGTCATTTGTGGGGAAAAAAGCAAAGGCAGTAATATCCAAAAAAAAATTGAATGCAGTCATAGAAGATTACTACATAATTTATAATGTACTGAATTTGATATTTTATAGGAAACATAGCCGATAAATCTATTGGAAACATAATTTTGGAAGGGATAATAGATACATAAAATCTTGAATTCAGTACATTTTAAATTAGTAATCCTCGGTAACTGCATTCAAAACATTTTTTAAAAAATTTTGGATATTGCTGCCTTTGTTTTTTACCCCACATTTCATGTGACGCAGAAAATGCTTAATATTGACGTATTTTTATGGAATAGTAAAAATGGTAGATATGTCTTTTATAAACTTCTATACAAGTAAGGTACGTACAGTCACAGTTACCAATTAACAGATTTCCAGGTGTGAGCTACCAATTTATTAACAAGGGGTCGTTCTCAAAGCTATTGACAGAATTTCCAATATTTTCCAGCGTTTGGAGTATGATCGAAACCATCAAACATAATAGTTTCGTCGCCTGTCCGTCAGTCTGTCCCCGTAACTTCGTGTACCGTCCGAAATTCACGGCTAAAAAACAGTCGGAGATGCGGCTTGAACCCCGGACCACAAACCCAAACCGGCCGATTGACCGCCAAAAAGATGATATTAATATATACTAGGGCTTAGCAAAGATGCGATCTAGCGATTTTGATGGCTAGTTCATTCATAATTTTTACAAAATCTGTGAGTAATGCAGGATGGCATCAAATAAGCTGGGACTATGTTCTGTTGAAGGAAAAAAAACATCTAAAAGATAAATTGAAACTTTATTCTGACATCTTAAATCTTTAAATGGTGTCGATCAAATGATCTTCCCGTATTCGGAAAAATATCTTCTTCTCACGGTATTTGCCAAACTTCTATGAGAGTTTTAGGATTTATCTCTTTTCTGATTTTCTTTCAGTTTCTCGATGATTTACGAGTTACTGATACTTTAAACCTTGTCTTTTAAGCATCCTCAAAGGAAATATTCTGGAAGAGTTATATCCACATTCAACACTCTGCCGTACATTTCAACTAATCGATTTCTACGAGGTCTCTTAGCATGCCTTGCATTTCCTACAATCCCTTCAGTTTTACAGTTCCTACATTTCCTACAGTTCCTAAATTTCCTACCTTCCTACAGTGTCTTCAAACTCTATTAGTAAACTAAATCATGTTCAAAGTTAGAGCCTCACGAAGATTATATTCGTAAAATCGTATATTCGTACAAACTAGCTATGGATGTTGAGTTCTTTTATATGCATTTGTGATTAATTTAAGAAATGAGTAGATTTTATCTAAAATTGATTAAAAGAATTGTTAATATAATTGAAATAGTGATTAAAGTTATTCATGTAATGTGGGTGGACTTTCGGAAAATATGATTATTTTATTTAGTTTATCACAAACACGGTCATGACATGCCCATACATTTTGTGCATGATTATATAACATAATGTCATACAAATAATATCATATTATGTTATACTATTATATTACAAAAGATATAATCATACAAGGAAGTTATTTTGTCTGTTGCGTCAATGATTATTTTGTCAATTGCAATAAAATTTAATTTTTGAATTTTGATTAGCCGTCTGAAAATAGTCTATATTGCTTTGTGAATAAATAATATTTAACGTTCTAGTGAGTCGCAAATAGGGGATACTTTGAGGAAAATTAAAAAAAAATTGGCCTCGAACTAAACGTCTGCCCGGAATATTAAGTACGCTGATGACCACCATCCGTCAAATAAAATGCTCTCCATCGTGAGCGACCATTCCTTGAAAATTCGATTTGAAACATAAACAACACATTTGATACATTTTTCCAAACAGAAAATCACTCTTAATCCAGTTGACATTTGCGTGACGTTCCGTAAAATGTTATATAAGAAAAATATTTAACGACTAGACTATTTCGCGTCTTTGCGCTAAGCCCTAGTACCTATATATATATTTATAACATCTTTTTGGCGCTCCACGGAAAGGTTGTGAAACGGCCGGTTCGGGTTTGGTGGCCCGGGGTTCAAGCCCCATTTCCGGCCGTATTTTTAGCCGTGAATTCGAACGAAATTACGGACGTTACACGAAGTTGCGGGGATAGACAGACAACGAAATTATTATGTATGATGATAATATTGTCAAATCATAATAAAGCTGATGAAGACAATGTAACTGTCCAACAGTTGATCGTGAAAAGACAGCCAATATCTAGTAGTTGAGAGACAAAGATAATAATGAGTGTATTTCAAAATAAATACTAATCTTATATATTTTTTCGAAACATAAAAAACATCGTAAGTCAAAAAAACATAAAACAAAAAACAAAAAAACATAGAATAATAGGTCAATTATTATTCTATACGATGTCATTTTTTTTCTTCACGCTAGGACCATATGAAATTTTATTTATTTATGTACAAATTAATAAAAAGCAAATGCATACAAGAAATTAAGACTTGTAATTGGTGTTGGATTTTAAATATATACTATCCTTAATGATATTAGTACTCGCAAAAAACACATTTCATTATTCAATTTTTAACATAAACCTAGATTAGAAAAAGCTCATAAATTATATTAAAGATTATTATTATTTAAGAATTATGTTTAGGCTCTCGAACACATTAGTTTCAAATAGCGGTGCGCGATTTCGAGTTATGATAACTCGAATAACTCGATTATTGAAATCATTCGAATAACTCGATTATTGAAATCATTCAAATAACTCGAGATATGTCATCAATGAATACTAATTTAGTACCTACTCGAGTAACGAATAACAAGCGACGAGTAGGTACTAATTTAACAGTTACTAATTTAGTACTCGAGTTCGCCGTAACTATTTGACAGTTACTACCTAATTAGTAATTGTATGCTATATTTGATTATTGACCATTGATAGTCGTTGGAAAGTAGAAGTTGATGTAGCTAAAATGAACTTTTGAAATCCCCCCCCCCGTTAGATTTTTTTTTTTGAAGTTTCTGAATCCAAAGAATTGCCTCGTTTTCGCGTAACTCTATATATTACTAATGTCTCGTGTATCGATTAATAATCATTCGATCATAAAAAGAATTCGATAATGGAAATGTCTCGTAATCTCTGGTTTTAATTACTACCAAAGATTTTTTTAAACAACTTTGAAGTAATAACATCTTACATTTATTATGCCATTTATATTTGTATTATGTGCACTGGGACGAGAGCTCAATGATATCAGAAAATTACCAACGCTGTTTTTTTTATATTTTGGAAACTGTCATCACATGACAGATGGCTTCTCCGGTCGCCGCTGTCGGCAGCACCGGCGTCACGTGGTTTCAGTTTAATTACAAATTAGTTGCTTTTTTCCTTGTAGCAGTACCCGCAGGGATATCCAATGGGTGGTTCGTGAAAGACCGGGTAATCGTGAACAAACGAGTGAATTTTAAAAAAACAATTATTAAATTTTGTACATTTTTCAACAAATATTTATACTTTGTAATCTAATGTCACACTAGAACTATTTATCAGAGTCAATAATGACGTTTTGATTTATTAAAAAATAATATACAATACAGCCATTCATTACCTTATATACCTACTTGGTTACTTTATTCACGCGAGATGAAAATAAAAATATATGTTTTTTAGATAGAATAACTTAAAAGACACCGCAGTAAAAAAATTCCTTAACAGAATATTTACTTAACAGAATAGTAAGTACCTAACTTAAAAGTGATAGTAGTGTTACGAGATTTTAAAATCTAGAAAAAATGCACAAACTACTTGAGTTCTATATTTTGGAATAAGCTAGAAACGGTATAAAACGCGACTATATTCGCGGAACTTATAGAATTCCAGGACTTAATGTACATACGCGAGGCGTACGCGGCAAGTCATTTGCCGTTTTGACCGAAGCGAAGCCACAGAAAACAAAAGAGACAGCGGCCGATACCACAGTGACTACGTGCGGATCTGATCGATACATGCGACCTGCTTCAGTAAGTATATCAGAGACAAGTGGAATACTCTCGAGAAATAGCGCTCCACTTATGTTGGGGTCCAGTGACTTTGGTGTTAAATAAAATGTTGGTCTTTTTTCAAATGTTTCATTTCGTTCCTCACCACCACGACTCGCGACAGTAGTGTAATATTATGTACAATATCTTTGTATAATTACTTAGTTTTACAGCGTAAACCGCAAATTTAAAGTATATAGACACTAGATACCTATCATAATTTTAAAACAATTCCAACAGACTTGATTTCTTCATCCTTGTGGACGGCTGCGGATAAAGCTTTGGAATCCCTGCAACAAAAGATCACAAGGGATGCCGCTCTCCATTTTACCGCCCTCCCCAGGCGGACAAGACACCAGACTCCACATTTTAGCCAGTGCACATTCCTTTTTGTGCAAATTGCGGATGTGCAAAGTATTCATAAGAATTCTAGTTCATTTTAAATACAATTTCGTTTTAATTAGTTTCACTAATTAACAACACACTATCATCTACTGCTAATTAATGTGAAAATTTATTACTAATTGTAAATTTTATTAACATAATTTCAAAAAATTAATCTTGCAATACATATACACAAATGTTAAAAATACACTTATTATTATTAAATACACAAGGTATTATTAATGCTAATCATAATCATTAATCATAAAAATGTCTCAAATGGTTCCTGTATAGTAAAAAAAATTACTACTTCTAAATGGTTTCTGCTTTTATACTTTAATTTAGCTTGTTAATACTCCTCCCATAAGCTCGAGCTTTGGCTCATATTATGGGGAGTATAATGTGTGTAAAAATGTTAAAACATAGAATCAATTTATTATTAAAAACATTATGTATCTACTGTATAAATAAATAAATAAAATAAAATTAACTTCTGCCTATTGGTGCAAGGATCGTATGAATCTTTGAAATTGTAAATGCGATTTTACTTACTTACTTACCATCACGCCGTTTCCCCGTAGGGGTTGGCAGAGGGGATAGAGCGCCATACTCTTCTTTCCTGACATACAACTCTCGCCTCATCCACATTCATACATATTCGCATGCAAGCTCACCGGTTGTTGAGGCTTCTAACGGGACCATCTTCCAGTATCTGGTTAATCTAGTCAAGCCACGTCTTCCGCGGTCGCCCTCTCTTTCTGGCGCCATCAACACTTGCATTATATATCTTTCTTTCCATTTTTCCTCATTCATTCGCTCAACATGCCCAAACCATCTGAGCAACCGTTTTTTAATTCTATTAATTATGCTAAGATTAGCTTCATGTTCCTAATATACGAATCCGTTGCATTTCTTCAATACCAAATTATTAAATCTAGGAATCGCGTTAGTTTTTATGTGTACCTACCGTGAATTGAAATAATTTCGAAGAGAATCTAACTTGAGTAGGTTCAAGTGGGAATGTGCTCTAAGGCCCGGTTGTTTCAAGTTGGATCAAAGTAAGCGTTCTTTTAAAGCATAGATTTTTACGTTCTCCACCAATCAGACGATCCGTTTTCGTAAAAATCTATGCTCTGTTCGACCGCTTACTTTGATCGAACTTGAAACAACCGGGCCTTAGGGTACGAACATGCCAAAGATGCTTCACTGCGATACCTCGCGGTCGCGGTTTAGCTCGCTATCTCGATGTCACCTCCATGTAAAACAAATACACGCTAGTAGATACGCACGCACATGCCGAAAGATACCTCACTGCGATACATCGCGGCCTACATGGAGGTTTAGCTCGATGCTTTCGTGATAACAAAATATTTTGTTTTCACATCGCGGTCGACCGCGAGCAGCGATGTGTTCTGGCTCGTGATTGGTCATATTCGCCTCAGCCTAGCGAATCTGTCCAATCACGATCCAGATCACATCGCTGCTCGCTGTCGACCGCGATGTAAAAACAAATGGATCTGTCATCTGTCTTTAATCCCGTATTGCTCATGTCACGATCGCTATAGTTATCTTTTAAACTGTTTTTACTTGATAAATACTGTGAATTGAATTATGGATAAGGAGGTGCTAATTGATTTGATTTTTAATATTCCTGCTTTGTGGGATAAGCGGGAGAAAAATCACCACACCAAATAGCGAGTATCGACA
>JADDOH010002805.1:0-10130 GCA_016648135.1 Agrypnia vestita
CAGTTATGTGAGAAAAGGATCTTTCTAAAAAATCTTTTTCCTTTTGTTCAAAATATCGTATTTAGATAGTGTCCCGTTGCCGTGACGATAAGACTGATCTTGCTTGTCAAAATTAATTTTAAAAAGAGGAATACACAATAAAAAAAAATATTTTTGACACATCTGTAGGGAAGGTTTGTGGTGTATATATTTTTTTAAATAGTTAAATAGTTGCACTATGGATATAAAATGCCCAGGTACACAGTGTAACATGACAGATGGGCTTTTAGTATATTCATTCCTTAAAATTAGCGAACGAAATATTAAAAGATATCTATAATTCTTTCCATGTCGTATCTTTACTAATCGAAGATTCTAAATTCAATATCCGTTTCATTGAAAAAAATGCAGTCAAAATATAATTGTGCGGTACCGAACAAAAATCCCATCACTATTTCCCTAAGCGAAAAAGGGTTCCATATTAGCTGTAATTTTGGCAATAACATTCGAAAACCTTACACTAAATTGACTCTCCAGTCTGCAAACACGTGAATCATGTACTATGGCACCTTGCGTTTCGAAAATTTCATCATACATTTTGACATATGAGTCACTTTATCTAAGGACAAAGTGCAATCTATAAACAATAAATAAAAAAATGTTGAGAAACAAAAATTTTGTTTTAGCCATGGTAACACCAAACATTTGCGCAAACAATTGGTATTATCTATAAATAAAATTCTTGTCTATGATTTACACTTTTTTCTTAGATAAAACCTTTCAAGTATCAACATGTATGATGAAATTATGGAAACTTTAAATAGTAATAACTATATTAATACTTGAGGGGAAATTCCGTTTTATTTTAAAATCAGAACACTCGACAATATCATGAATAATTACTCTCAGCAGGATAGGTTATACCGCCCGGGGTCTACAATTTAGTCCTATGCATCTAAAATAATTGCTTGCTTATGGGCCGGTAGTATCAACTTTGATTATAGCTAGTTTACTGAAAACCTCGTTTAAGATGGTGCGCATGATTTTTGACATGTGTCATCGAAATCATTATTATTCAATGTTTTGACTTTGTAGTGTCAGTAACTGTTTACCCTATTCACAATCCAAGAAATGGTAGCAAAACCTGTATTTTTTATTTTGTAAGCATAGACAATGAATAGGATTTTTATGATACTCTGTAGTAAATATGTTAGGTTAGGTTGTATTTTACAAGTAGTTATTTAAGAAAGCTAAAATATATGTTTTCAAGTGAAAACTGGTTACTTGGGTTAGGTTAGGTTAGATTGATTGGTCAAGACTTGTTGGTTGGGTTACATTGAATCTCAGTTACTAGTCGTTATAATCGAATCAACACAATTACAATAACGCTTTAGTTTATCTCTAATTACAATAATCACAGATTACAATACATAATCTGATATAATATTTGTTTTTTTTTTAGGAGAAATTTGTTGCAGCTCAGGACAAGAGAAAAGAGGTTGGCCAGAAGCCGTTGAGCACGCAGCCGAGGCTCCGTGAGGAAATTCAGAGCACTTGCAAGGGCGACTAGAAGTACCTTAACATTGCCTTAAGATATTATTATTATTTATTTATATTATTATTTATTTTCACATTACTTTAAGATCGCTTTAAACTCGATAAACTCGATAACTCAATAATTATGCAAACTATTTATTTCTTATTTTTTGTAATCCTAATGGAAATTGTGACGAATTTTACTTGTGACTGATTTAAAAATACTTCTTTAATATATTTTTTAATTTTTTAAAACTCTTTTCATTTTTATAATTTTCTGTTGACCTATTTTTTGAAAGTCCAATCATTATCATGTTATGTTATTATCATTATTATTGGCCTTTCTAATACTTTACCTCTAACTTAAATTCATTTCTGATAACAAAATCAATTAATATTTGAAAATTTTCTGTAATTCTTGTATTTTCGTTTACCATTTGTTGTTCCTTTGTTTTTGTTTATCTTGTAAATAGTTGCTATGTTATAATTCTTTATGTTCCCTTTTTCAACAATATCTTAATGAAAATAATAAACAGTTCCATAATTATATATAAAATAATTTTGTTTTAAAAATATATTTCCCAATGTTTAAAAAGCACTGGTTTTCCGCTGTTCGTTCGCGACACACGTGCTCTAACATTCATTCAGCGACAGCCGTCTGGCGAGGCGGTTGTTCCGCGTCGCTCGTCACGAACATTTACTATCGTTTCTATGAATATGATTTGGGGTATTTCGATATCCCCCTTCGGACCAGACGGAAGTTTTGGATGCTTAGTGACGAAAAGGTTAAACTAGTCACGGACGAACACAAGGTCACTAAAATATTATAAAAAATTAAAAAATTTAAACAATAATTAGATTCTAAAGTGTGGCGATCATCTCCTCTGTAGACCATCGTCGAGTAGCAGCACCTGCGCGAGGAGTTCACCGACATGGAGAGCGAGGAGCGGGAGTACTTTAACACAATACGTACAGTTGCGAAGCTCAGTCACGAGCGGGAGCGGGCACGCACTAACAGAATCAAGTATTGGTATATCGCGGCATCGCTTATCGGTGAGTGCAGTGACAAACGTTAATTACTTATCCCTTTTCTACTATTTAAATCGTATTTTAGAATACATCTGACATTTTGATAAACAAAGTTCTGTAATATTATTGCTGTCTTTATATTATCTGTCATAAAATGGTAAAATCAACAAACTCGGGGCATAAAACTAACTCCACTGAAAACAAAACACTAATTGGCCAAAAATATTATATCTTGGCCCAGTTTCCAATAAACTTACAAACAATCTCCCCGCACATATAAAACCCGCATTTTATACTAGTAAAAACATTGGTAAAATCCTTCATAACTCAAAAAATTAAATTAGTTTATAAGAAAAGAGTGGAATATATGAAATAATTTTTGGAGATTGTGTCGGCAAATACATTGGCTAAACCGCAAGAAACCAAAATACAAAATTAAAGGTACATCACTATTGTTTAACCGTTTTAGTGCTATGCTTATTTTGCAATTATGTAAATATATAAATTGCTACAGATATTATGTGTTCTTAAGGGGGGTAAGGTTTTTAACTTCTTTTTTTTTGCATTTTATTTTTAATTTTTTAAATGAATGTAATTTGCATTGCAAGAATATTGTGTCAAAATTTCAAGTCAATCGGAGCAAAATTGACGAAATTATGAACATTTGAGCGATACTCAGACTGATTTTCTATACCTGCTCGGGCAGCTAAGAGACGTGCTCACCTGAGGATTACCGGACGTGCTATTGTATTGGAAGAGTTTTGCGTAGACAAGGACAAAAATATGCTGATGATGAAAGCTCTTTGCTGTGTGAACATGGCATCGACAATTATGAGTAAGCATAAAATAAGTGTTGAGTTTTATTTTGAATTTTACAGTGTGCAAAACTTTAAAGCGTAATCCCCACATCTCACGTTTTCAAAGTCGGTGTCCATCATAACTTCAAAACTACTGCACCGATCCTTTTGATATTTTGAACACTATTTCTGTACATAATTTACGAGGTAACGCTGGAGACTTTTTTTCAAATTTGTTATTAATTATTATTTTTTAATAACAAATTAGTCGATATTTTTCGCAAAAAATCGCGTTTTTACCTTTAAAGTGTTCCAAAAAATTTAAAAATTGAAATTTCAAAAAACCCTCCCAGCGTTACCTGGGAAAACCTATTATCTAATGAATGAACTTTGATTTTTTGATTTCAGATGATCTAGCACCAAGTTATGATGGACACCGCAATTCTACTTTTTTCCGAGACACGTCCGAATGATTGCTGCCATTGCCGTATTTTTTAATATTTCTTCTTGAAAATTTTACACAATATTCTTCAAATGTCATACTTTAATGAACCATTGGTTTTAATAAAGAGATTTTAACTGTGTCGTCACAAAAAATTCACAAAAACATGCCTTTTTTTGTACGAATTAACCTTACCCCCCCCTTAAATAATAAAAGTATGGTATTCAATAAAAATGCAATAATTTGGACAAGTATCCATTCAATTTTAATGATTTTTTGAAATTATACAAGTAAATGTTAAAAATATAAGATCATTTCACTTCACAATTGTGTTTTCCCGTGCAAAGTCCATGTAGTCCCTTTTTACAGCAAGCGCACATGAGATTGGATCGCCTTATCTCATTTGCTTTGATACACGGTGCACAGACAAACTAATTTGCGTTGCGTTCAGTTATCAATAGTTTTTAATATTCGTGCTGATATTCGGCGAATACGAATATTCGGTAAATATCTACTATTCGGCGAATACGAATATATTCGTTGCATCACTATTTTACAGCTACACCATTGTGTGTTTTCTATTTATTATATCGCATAATTTTCTTGTGATTGCATTTTAGTGACCGGATTAGGTGTGCTAGGCTGTATGATCAACAACCGCATCAAAATGGCAGAGTTTCGTGACTTGCTCACCGAGCAAATGGAGCGCTCCAACAATGGTGGTCACCAACAGCAGCAGCTGAGGGACATGGAGAAGGCAGTGGCTGCCATTGCTTCTCATCAGGGAATCTTTCTTGGTAAGACTGAAAAAGTAAGTTCCACCATTTAAATTATGTAGTGCCTTCCATTATCCAGAGTATACATGTGAGATAGCATTTCCTTTTCAGCCTTCGTTATCTTGGTAAGTACCTACTCTCCCTACCCTATAAATGTACTAATTATATATTCAACATATCTAGGTTTTCTCTACTTTAATTGAGATAAATTATAGATGTCTCACAGAGGCGAAGCTATTTAAGTATGTGGTAAAGTATGAACGGAAGTCTTTTTTGAACATTGCTTACGATCTGTCATAGGTTGGCTTAAGTAATCACTTTACGCAATGTAACATTCATTGATTCCACCCATGATCCCAAATTTGGGATGTTGTATATACGGTACTTATGTACTTCGCCTACTTTATTCAATACAACTACGCTTTCTTTATCTATGCGTGAAATTTGGCATTCCTATGAGTTTGCCAGCCCCGGTCCAAAATACTGAAATTCCACCCTTATCCCTTTTTTTTTGTTGTACGTTAAACCGGCTCAATGCTTTGCTCCATCATCATCAATTGCTCCGTGTTCAGGATGATGCAGTGTCAATTTGGTTTAACAGCGAGGAAAGAGAGCAATTGAGATGGTGATAATATAAAACACATTTATAAAAAGTTCTTCAAATCACTAGATTTATTTAACATTAGATTGCATTGGATTGTGCAGTTTTAAGTTATGAATAAGGCAGAAAGTAGGAGTGAAATGGAGTGTAAATTTGGCCAAACACTATAGGGTTGGTAAGCTCAAAGCCAGTGCAAAGGCGTGATTTTATCATTAAAACGGGTTGGGGTGGATCACCAGTTTTACATAATATTTTACACATTATTTAATTTTGATGGATTTTTTTCAAATTTTTACAGTCCCATGAAAGTATGAACTTTTGTATGGAACAGGAAAATTCACAAGTGCGGTAGATAACTGTATTTTTTTAAAAATATGACACGTACATACAAAGAAATGTATTTCGAGGTTAGAAAGCCAGGAGGGCGATAATGATTATTTTGAACTTCACAGGAGGGCAAAAGAACGTTCATTCAATGTTTCTTTTATTATTAAACGATTTCCATATTTTTTTAATCCAAAACACATATGGAAGTCGTTTATTAATAGAGGAAATATGTTTTGACAAAATGAGATTGACAAAACATTATTTAGCTTTCCTTTAAAGTTCAAAATAATCACTAATACCCTTTTGGCTTTCTACCCTTGATATATAGAAATATTTAAAGATACGTAAAACTAAAATATTTAAAAATAAGCATTTTAAGTTAATATCACAATCCAATCACTCAATTGTTCAGTGATTTTGCACATTTTTGAACTTTGCATAATGTTGTATACTTCTAATGTTCGCTGGTAGATTATTAAAATATTTAATTCCTAGATATCTGTAGCGGTGTTGCATGGCCCTTTTACTTCGTCACTAGATGTCACCCTGTATCTGCTTGAATATTATATTGTTTACACTAATTAGTTATTTATTATTTAATGCACAGTAATAAATCTTACCGTGTTTTAGATCACATGGTCAAACAAAAGGTGCTACCAGAAGATTTCAAGGAGCGTAATGGAATAAGTGAAGGATCTCTCAAGACGATATTATATGTGGGAGGCGCGATTCTTCTTGTATGTGGAATTCTAACAAGAATTTTTTAGACGGTGTTAAAAAAATTGCTGACGTTCGATATTATGAAAATTGTATTTTCATTACTTTATACAGTTGAAAATACTTTTGTGTGTTTTTTAAAAACTTGTTTTAATTAAAAAATATGTATTAAAAATGGAAACAAAATATGCCACCGGAATACAATGAGAGGCGTATTACAACAGGCTCTTCGCAGATGACGTTGAACGTGGTAGCCGCAATTCTTCTTGTTTGCAGAAATCTAGCAAAACTTGTTTAGATAAAAAAAAAAAATTGTCGATATTTCTGAAGTGGTAAGTAAAGAATCATAAAAATCATATTTTCGTACACACAGCTGAA
This sequence comes from Agrypnia vestita, assembly GCA_016648135.1. Taxonomy (NCBI): domain Eukaryota; kingdom Metazoa; phylum Arthropoda; class Insecta; order Trichoptera; family Phryganeidae; genus Agrypnia; species Agrypnia vestita. The sequence continues at coordinate 6,583 of JADDOH010002805.1, forward strand.
GATACTTTAAGCTTAAAAAATCAGTTTTAAAACATATTTTAATAAAAAAATATTAATAACCTAAGCATCAATTAAATAATTTATTTTATTTATTTATCTTCATCTTGTTACATGATATAGGAGATGGAGCCGCTCATCTCACTAGGAAGAACCTGTGCCGAGATGAGCAGCTGACAATATAGTGAGAACAAAAAATAATAAAGATATACAACAAAATACTATATAACTATAAAATTAATCAATTAATTAATTGAGTATATAAATATAAAATGTGGATAATAAGAACAGTATATATTGTAAAATACAAAAGCAATAGTGAAAGTAGAGTAATATATAGAAAAAATCATATGCATGAATAGTAACAAAATGTATATATAATAGCACAGTTAAAAGTATATTTAGGTATGTATGTATATAAGAAAATTAAATTAATGTTTGTATGTATTAAATAGTGATAAGAAATGAAATTATTAAAATGTATTTGAAAAATTTATTTGCTTTGGGCTTTCAGTTTCCGTTAAAATCTCATTTTATCTACATCGACTTCTCAAAGGGAGAGTGCTTTCAATTTCCAAAAAAATTAACCCCCAACCGCCGAAAACTTTTCCCAAAAAATATACCTACCAAAAATTTCAGCTAAATTTAATTGGTGAATAATTTTTCATCTACTTAACAACTAGTAAATGACCGGTTCACTAAAGTGAACTATACTGTTCGTGTGTTCAATAAAGTAAACTGTTTCGTTCATGAATGACCCATCTCTAAAATGAACTAAAGAGCATGAGATCTGGGAACTAGGTCGCGTAGTACGAACTAGTTCGTTCACAAACTACACAACTACCTTGTATAGAATGGAAAGACGTGTCCTAGTGCAGTTCAGTAGTTTGACAGAAATATAAGAATTGTATTCTGTAACTTAAGTCACTGTTTTAAAAAATATCTAACCCAGCGTTTAAATTCTGATATCATGAGTATACTTATTACTTTTACAGGGATGACTCACGTCGGAGTCGCCAGGTTGTGGGAGTACCACGTCTGATATCCCACTTTTGTGCTTTGTGTTACAGGATGAAAAACAGCTGATGGAGAACAGAAAATCGCAGTCAGTTTTATATTGTTAATAAACATATAATAATAATAATAAACTATATATATCTATACTATAATAATATTATAAAGATTTGATCGTGCGTTTGAATTGAATAGGCTCCGAAACTATTGGACCGATTTGAAAAATTCTTTCACATTTAGAAACCTACATTATCTCTGATGAACGTAGGCTATAGAATATTTTCAAAAACGTTAGGGATCCGTATGAAAACTTCATTAATGTAACCCAACGTGTTAAAAAAATATCAACCATATATCGCGTACGCTGCATAAATTTTTGACAATAGAGCAAAGTGATGTACCACAGTTTTATAAAGGACATTAATATCTATAAAAAAGTCTGCGATACCATATATCTAAGTATTACGTTTATGTTACAATAACTTATGTTAACATTAAATGGAAACATTGTTTTTTTAGAGAACAGGGGGACCTTTGTTTTCCCCAACAAACTTATTTTTTACTTAATCCTTAACCCGTGCAACGCCGGGTATGACCAGCTAGTATATATATGTTATAAAGAAGGTCTTCACGGGTGTTAGAAATGAATGAATAGAAACTTCAATTGACGAATGGTCCTTCTGAGGACCAGATTTTGACGCGGGTTACCCCCAAAGAAATTAATACTAACATATATATATAAATAAAGTAATAATAAAAATAAAATAAATAATAAACATAATCGAATAAATACATTCGAATTACAGTATGTCGGCCTTAGTAGCTAACGGTACAGGTGGTTAGGTAAGCCTGGGGTCATCAACTAGTTCCTGGTCGAGTGTGTAGCTGGTGTAGGAATTGATCAAGGCGAGGATGGTGCTGGGAGCTGGAGATGGTACTGACGACTGATGTAAGTGGCGTATCGTAGTGAGGTCGAGGATGATGGTGGTACCTCCGGAAGCAGATGGTGTTCGCTGCTGGAGGTGGCGAAGACTTACTGAAGTTTTAAGCCCTGAGTCATCGTATAAAAGACTTCCATGCACGTTTCTCATACAAATAGCTTCGTCTCTGTGAAATTTCTATAATTTATTTTGATTGCATCGCAGAATCTGCTGATTCCTTAAAGACCAATGGAAGTCTTTAAAGGATTGAATGGAACATCACAAGTAATCAATGATGAATTTAATATTTTCAGATTACGTTTAAAAAAATGTGTTATTAAGGCCCGGTTGTTTCAAGTTGGATCAAAGTAAGCGTAGTTTTTTTTTTTTTTTTAAATAGAGAATACGTGTCACATCAATATTCTTACTATTTTCAAACTAAGCTAAACGCTTGTGCTATGAAAATAGGACTAACTTGCTGGTCTGGGCTGAGATTCGAACCCGCGACCTTTGGATCACGAGGCGAGTGTCCTAACCACAAGACCAACAAGCTACTAGGGATGGGTCGTCGACGTATTTACCGTCGACGAAACGAGACCGTCCACGTCCATCCATCGACGAGACGATCAACTAGTTGAATTCGTCAACTAGTTGACGCGTCAACTTCGTTACGCGGACGTCGCGGACGTTCTATCTAAACATCGGGACGATGGTCAACTGTCTACGGTTCAACGCGACGCTTCTCGACGGCTCAACCGTTGGCTATTTTTATGACGTTAATTTTTAAAATTAAAGAAGTTCGAAGGAATATAGTTTCGGGGAAAGTAAAACCGCTACTTGTGCTTATATGTAAAAATAAATATTTTATTATTTATTTGTTTACGCACATTATAGGCTTTTACATATTGTTTTATATACTTCTTTCTATATATAACAAAGAAAGAAGTAGGTATACACAGCAATATCAGGTGTTAGCAGTAAAATATAAATATAAACTACATATATAAGCAGTCATAGTATTGGGTATAAGCGTTAAAATGTGAGTAAATAAAATGGAAGGAAACAATGATTTTGCGTAATAAAGGCACCAGTTATGAGGTGCGGTAAAAAATACTTTACATTTATTTATTATCTATAAATTTATAAATAAATACATAATTTTAAAATACTTTACATTTGAGATGTTATCTAGAAATTTATTGAAGAATACATCTTTCAAAGTCAGACTTTCACTTTGTGGTGACATTATTAATAAATAAATATATCTGTATTATTTGTCAACTTTAGTTTAAGGCTCAATCTGAGAAAAGGAACATTGTTCCCGAAACCTGTAAAAAACCAATAAAAAGTGGTGTAAACAAAATTATAATAGATTTATTTTTTTATCTATAAAGTTGAAAATAGGGAATTTTTAATAAAAATTAATTAAACCTAAATTCAAGATTATATTACATATACAATAATTAATGTTGGACTCCTGAATAAGGACCATAGTTAGGTATAGAAATTTTTATTCCCTACAAGTTTTTTTATCATTTATATGCTAAAGTTGAAAAGTAAGGAAATAACACAATAATTAAATTTTTGCATCCCTTTTCAGGTAGATATAAGAAGTCG
>JADDOH010002806.1:0-114985 GCA_016648135.1 Agrypnia vestita
AAGTATATCGTGAAGCCAATCTAGGCGGAGACACTACGTATATTTTAAACAGAATAAGGGTTTAAATTTTACCATCAAGTCTAATACACCGCAAGAACGTCCTAGGCATAGTAAACAAAATAGCGGTCAAAACTGAAGTGTTTCTATGTTCACACGTTTAGCTAAACACGAATATTATAAGTTTCACAGTTATAATACAAGACGCGAATTCCTAAACGAATCATTTTAAAATAGTTCTAATTGGAATCTACATGTTTCATATTTATTAAATGAAGGCGCGAATTCTAAACGAAACACTAACATTGTTTAAAACGGGACCCTATATTTATATATGCTTAAAATGAAACGCGAATTCCTGAACGATATCATTTTATATAACTAAATGTAACGAAATCTTATATAGTTTATAAATAAGAAGACCCGGCCCCAGGCGGTTTTTATATATTTTCAATATAACGAGGTCCTATAACATCTTTATAAGTATAATACAACCCCGGTCTAACGAAACAATGTACTAGAAGTTCTTATATGTTTGAATACATGATATACGTTTTTTTTTTTATACACGTTTTTATACGCGAGATTTACGTCTTCGTACAGTACGAAGTACCCCAAATTATACAATCGCGAAGTTTACATCACTCCTAATGTATAACCAGAACTAATTGAAACATTTTTCATAGTTTAAGTCCGCGAGGCAAATATCTTTCATAAAATATAAAATAACCAGAATCAAATTAAACATATTTTTTTACCTTATAGACCTTCCCCAACGCGCGTAATAATCCCGGCCACATGAAACGTTTTTATATGTTTTAATAGCGCGGGACCTATGTTTTCCTATATAATATAAGATAACCCGGGCCGAACGGAAGCAATTTTATATACTTTATAAAACAGTGAAACTTGTACTTCTGTATACCGTAAATAAACCCCGGCCCCCACGAGACTATTCTATAAAATTTTTTTTTAGAATAATGAAATTTCATACATCTGTAAAATTGTAAATAGACCCCGATTCTCACGGAATTACTCTATATAATTTTAAACGAAATGAAAATCTAGATTATTATGGGCTGAACCTGATACCCCGCGAGATCAGCTATATATTTTTCACTAAACGTATTTTAATCCCAGAATTTATTCGCTTTAATTTTAACGGACTCTTACTATTAAACATAAACAAGAAAAATTATTAAAATAAACTAAATATTCTTTCGATAACTAAAATAAACCCGGTCTAATCGAAACATTTCATATAACGAAATATTATATGCCTTACAAATGTAAAATTTAAAATGTGACCAAGTTAAATTAATTAAATTTTAGCAAAAAATAGGTAATTTTATAAGACTTATTTAAAATCGAATCTGTTAGTAACAACCCTTTTATCTTTTAACAATTTCCCGCGTGTTTAGCATAAAATAGGTACCTTTATAACGCACAGCTAGTTTCCAGAGATCCGCCAATACTATACTTAGTAAAACGAAAATTTAACTAAATTTGAACTCTACCGTTTCCTGAAATTCTGCGAATATTATTCTGTGAACCTAGTAAGACGACAAAAATAATTAACCTTATAGAACATAGTGATTTCCGAAGTTCCGATATGCCAGATTAATTACCTATATAAAATAAAATCAATCCCGTACTCTGAGTTAAAACTCTTTTGACAGGACCTCGCGTATTTAGCATAAGATAGGTATTTTTACAAGATTTATTAACAATTTCCCGAGTGTTTAGCATAAAATAGGTATCTTTATAACGCACAGCTAGTTTCCGGAGATCTGCAAATATCAGTTCTATATATGCCGGACTAATCAACTTAATAAAGCGCAGTAATTTCCGAAGTTCTAATATGCCAAATTAATTACCCTTTATAAAATAAAATCAAACCCGTACCCCCCTTTTCTTTTATCGTGAGCAATGTCGTAGAGTATAATTACCCGTACACAAATTTCACTAGAAATTAAACTATAATTTTCACCCACTGAGACACTCTAAGTCGACGGTAATTATCACTCACGGTAATTATCACTCAAAAAACAACCGACGCAGATTTTGCGCTCTCGTAGACCGTCACCAACTCCCTGGTTTCTGCTGTGTCTTGACATTTTAAACCCCCCCTAGCAGCCAAAGGTCCTAAGTCGTGTGTTTCCAGGATTTTCAATATCCTACTTTCCTTGAAACCAAATTCTTTGTTCCTAAGATTCAATTTGGCAAAAAAAAACCATATCTCCACTCGGATATGTCAGTTGATCCCACCTCCTATTGCCGTCTCTATCTCCATCCCTGTGCCCGTTTGGGACGGACTTGGTGGCTTCAGACGGTTTGAACTCGCTTCACAAGCGCGATAATTAATTCTTAATATTTAATTTCTAAGTTCAGTCCATATTGTCGTTTGATCAACCGTAACCACGATCTATCGGGTACTCCCCTAATCATAGTTGATGTTTCTTCATTATCTACCATTATCCTGTCCCGTTCTCCCGTATTTTCACTCGTCTTTATCGGAAATTTAACGTTTCTTGGCCGCTATATCATGGGATCAATTTCCATATATTCACCACGTGCACACTGCACACCTAGATATAACAATCATCCAAAGGTACTATACCTAATTTTAAATTAATTTTGGGCGATCTTTTCTCGTGAATCATCCAATGAATCCTGTCTTTTGGCCGCGACTCTGCGCGCACAGGGAAGTATTAGCTCCCTCCGTTGCGGAATTTAAACATAATTTGTAACCATTTATTATTATTTTTATTGGCAGTAAGATTGATCCACAAGATAACTATGTTACATAGACAGTGAATATTCTCGAACAATATAATACTGGAAGAGTACTATTCGCTATAACACAATAAACTATTAATGTAAGTTAAATTAAATTTTTAAATTCAGTGGAAGATTTTTAAGATCGTTTTGCTTTTAATTTTTTCCCAAAAACAAAATAAATAAACAAATAAATAAACACACAGATACACACTCACACAACCCACTATTGGACATGTTTTTATTATTCTTTTATCGATTGTATGTATGTGTTTTCGCGTAATTGGCCCAAAACTCTGTGCATCAATTATTGTCTTTTCTTCAAAGATTGATTAATTATATGGATGTAAGAAACCCAATAAATGAAAACAAATAAAACAAATAAGTAAATAAACCTCCAGTGCCGCAGGCAAGGCGTCGGATTAATTCAGTGCTCATTCTTTGCCAAGGCACTGGACGCCTCCGCTGATAACTATATACCGCTCACCATGTTCTTAGAGGTGTGTTGAAAGATTGCTAGTATCTGTCGAATCGGTCTCAAGTAGTTGTCTGTATTTGTACGTTTATCATTATTACATGCTCTTGCTATATCCGTTCCACTTCACATTATTGTTCCTTCCGTCTTCGAATTTCTATCACACTATGTTCTCCTATGTTTTGGTACTCATATGCTTGCTTTTTACTTGCATTTACTCCTATATATATTTGTTTCATTTATCCATCCATCTATAAGATCCCCATACGCTTTATCCTTTTATTTCATGTGTATATGGGCCGCAAATTCATATTATTTTATTTACAATATTCTTATCTAGATACACTTGTTCCAATTATGTTTTGTGGTTCTTACTACCAAACCCGGCGAAATCTGAGCTAGAATAGCCAATCGTATACACGTTACCCGTCCTGTTGAAACTACGCTAACGTAGGACAGGTTTGTAGTGATTAGATAGTTAATATATTGTAACTATATTCGAGTATATTATTTTCTTGTCGTGCCATTAATATGCTTACACGTTATCGTTATCTCTTTCCTAACTATATATACCGTCCTTGCGCAATTACCTATCTGTTGTAAAAGCCTGAAGAGCGTTAGTCTACAGATAAATATAATAGAATTATAGTTAACTTTTCTATCTGCCTACGTTATCCGATTCCCGCGAAACGAAAATAAATCATTATCCGCTCAGTTAAGGTCACCCCTCTGGTATATCGTATACGTTTTAATCCGTGTTATTACAAATTATTTATGGGCGTTTTCCTCTCGCGATCCCCCGATTAGACCTGCCTTCCTTAGTTTTGCTCAATATTCTGCCTCTCTGTTGCACGGGGATCCACTCGAGATGAAGATATACGGCTCTCAAACGATTTCAAAACCCGAGCAAAAAAGTCAATAATTCAGAAACCTCGTGGAACTGTCAATATCATCGTCACCTTAGAGTAGACGTTAATCGGTTTTTTAACGGCCCTAAACGCAATAATCGCGACCCAAATCTACGAAAGCCGTGTTCAGTATTTTTTTTGGGAAGCACATGTGGACCGCTCGGACCGCGCCGATCGTCAACCATTTGTACCAAACGCGGCTTTACCACAAGATTAATATGTTTTATAAGAATTGAATATTAACTGCTCGTAACCTATATCCGATCAATCGCTACTAACTCCGTCCCAATACTAGCGTTTCATCATCCCCAAATTTTTGTAGCGCCAATACTCCGCCAGGTGGGTTTAGCTCAATTTTTTCCCGCGTAGCATTTAAATCATCTTAGAGTTCAAAATAAAATAATAAAATAAAATAAAAAAAAAAATCTATAGAAACAGGTGATTCATCACATGCCCCCCTATTGTTCCGTGTCAGGAGTCTTATTACGTCTAGGAATCAGTCACCTGGCGCGGAACAACACATAGGCCTAGGGTAACTGCTTTTAGTCTATCCATTTTCCGATATTATCTGTGTCTCACGTCCCCCCCCCCCTAGGTTCCTTAGTCTCTCCTCCCCCCCTAATCGCCTAGCCACCCCCCTAACTCCTTTAGCTCGTCGCCCGGCGTCGTACACAGCCCTTCAACCACACCTTCGTTTTCATGTTTCCGCGTGCCTCTAATTACACCTGCGAGATTGTCGCATGGGAACTTAAGGTCCTCCACTGTGGTGCTCGGTGCAAAATGGAAATACATTTATCTTAACCTAAGGAGCACGCCCCCGCCCGCGTGCTTAGGTGGCCCACTACCATAGTGTGACAGGACCTCCCTCTTCCATATCTTCCTGGTCCATGCCTCCCCCCTAACACTATAGTCGCCCCCCAAGGCCTCCTTGTCCTCTTGATTTACGAAACATTCAGCAGTTTCTGCCGTTCGCGTCACGTCGAAACAGGTCATCGGAGATATGCTTATCAACTGTCGTTCCAGCAAGTCCTCGTTCCTTGCCTAAGATCCAATGACTCTTATTCCGCATTTACCGGCCTCCAAAATATGCCCCTCCCCCCTAAAACTTGATGTCCCTCAGAACCGTAGCCATATTTGCAACTCTCCCCCCTAATTCCGAAATAATCCACTAATACTATTCTGTCCTCCGTAGCTCCCCCCTAATGGTATAATTACCCCCCTAATCCAAAATTCAACATTCGCCGATACTAACCGATAACATCATACGTCCCCCCTAATGGATCGTTATTAATCGCCCAGAATCGTAATCGTAGCGATAACTCGTTATTCGAAACGATAATCGTAATTCTATTAACTAAAGGTCATTTCCCGGCGTGTTCACGATGACCAATTGTTCGTTGTACCGAATACCCATAGTATATAATATATCGTTGCAACGGATTGTTCGCTGGTTGAAACGTGAAATGACCACAAAACGTTATACGAAATTGCGCCTTAGCAACATGTACGTAATACGAGATGCCCGCATTTGAAAAGTTCGTTGTGGCGAGCTGTTCGTTAACCGAAACGCGTATTGCTCGACGATCTTTGCGCGAGAAATTCGTTGAAATGAAACATACGTTAAACGAGTTCTAACAGTTCGCTGTATGAATCGTTCGTTGTGGCGAGTTGTCCGCTAACCGAAACGCGTAGTGTCCGATGATCTCTGGACGTGAAGTTCGTTGTAGTGAGTCATACGCAATACGAGGCGTCCGCAGTCCTAAAAGTTCGTAATGCAAACTGTTTGCCGCGGCGAATCGTTCATTAATCATAGTGTTCACCGTCGTGGGCAAGACGTGGAGCATTCGTTGTTGTGAATCGTACGACGCGCGAGATACTTGGGATACACTATTATTTCTTCTAACTTTCTAGCTGTTTCTAATGTAATAGTATTTACTGTAATTATTTAAATACTAAAATGTCCGTTAACTATACACTCTTTTTTTTTTGAAATTGTAATAATCTTTTCTCTTTTATACCTAATCTAACATGTAAATTGCACCTATTTTCCATCAACATTCATGTCCCTTCATACTGTATGCCCAGGCTCCTGGTCGCGGCGCCATTTGTGATGGCTCCTCTTCTTCGCCTTTCAGCTCGATCCTACTCCTAACTGAGTTTACGCCTTGTTAGAGGCAAACAAGCTATCTATCTACGTCGGGTGAAGGCTCTACGGTTTTTAACGTAGTATTTCCAAACACCCTCGCTTTATTCAAGACCTCCCCAGTTCACGTTGTGTAATTTTTTGTTTCGAACTATAGGGGATGAATTGGTTTTGTGGTAACCCTATCGCAAGCTAAACTTAAATTAAATACTGGGGTATGAAGTTCGTGAATGTTCATGGAAAACGCAAACAAAACTACCTAGCACGTCAATTAAGCCCTACGGTGCAATTGCTAAACATACTATGTTCCGTGGCCCTATATTATTTACCTATCATTCCTACGGACTGAAACCACTGCATCTGGTGTAGCTGCGCTTCCAGAGTGCGCGATCCTCTGCTTCCATGCCCTCTCCGCTCGATCCCCCATTGTCCTACCTGTATGGGATCGACCGCCATCCACTGGAAAGGTTAGTGACGTGCCGTTATCACATGCGCATGCACATATAGAGTACATAGATCCCCTGAAAGCCCTCGAGTCCTTCGTAGCCGCTCCTATGGATGATTCCGTCTTCGACGCCCTCGCTGATTAATAATTTTATCTCCGCCGTTATCTCGCTGTGCTTATTCCTTACGATCTTTTATATTTACTCTGCATTATCTTTATATCAATTACATTGTTACGTTTATTTACTAGCCGGCCTAAGTTCCGTCACCTGTATCTGGCCCTATGTCTCATTCTAGTGGTACGTTGGGTTCTAATGGATAAGGGGTTTGTAGAAGGTATGTGTAAATGTATGTGTACGCGGAAAATGTGGTTGCTTTAAATTCGGCCCCTCCATACCCAAAGGCTCATCGGTGACTGATCCCATCTTCCTTCTCCCGACACGAGTTCCGGATACGTTGACCTGAGCCTGGATGCGCCTTTTCATGTTGGGCCTCTTCTGTGCAAAGTACCGCACCATCCCTCGCGTCAGTGTCTGGCGTCCGGGCTCAGAGCCAGTTTGCCCCCCGAATTCCAACTCCTCCAGGTTAAACTAAGTTAAACTACGGTATATATACTGAAGCTACTGTAAAGATGGTCCCGGGCCACCTGTCAAGTCAAAAATATGCGAGTGGGGAAGGGGAGTTTCCTAGGCTCCCCAACCCTCGCCTGTGAGCAACTACAGCCCATTGGCCATTCGCGACACTACAGTGACTGCAATCACCCTCCCAGGTAGTACTTATTATAATCTGGTATGCATCAATACGTTCAATCCATTCCAGACGAGGGAAGACATCCGCACGGGTGTTGTGCCACCCGTGAAGAGCCCCCTCATACACTACGTACGAATAGATACATACTAATAAAATATAATATACATACATATACTTACATATACAATACATAAATAAATACTTGTAATGGTTGGTTGCCATGTGGTTTCACGAGGCCATGACCCCTCGTATTAGTAGATGGAAAGGTGGATCTGGACAGTAGGGATATGCCTAGCCCCTGGCCAGGGATGTCGGTGTATTTTCTCCAAATGGTGTACAGCTAGAATCCTGCCATCGATGATGATGGGATCTGCCTAATTTTCTCCGACTGATGTGTAACTGGAACCCTGCCATCACTGATGAAGATGATGTTGTCACTATCGAAACGTCACCTGATGATATATAGCTGAACCACCGCTAGTGATGATGATGATGATGATGATACTATCGTAACGTTTCCTGACGATATATACCGGAGACACCGCTAATGATGATGATGATACTATCGAAACGCCTCCTGACTACATATGACTGGGGCACCGCTAATGATGATGATGATGATGATACTATTGAAACGTCTCCTGACGATATATAACTGGGACACTGCTAATGATGATGATGTTGATGATACTATCGGAACGCTTCCTGACGATATATAGCTGAACCACCGCTAGTGATGATGATGATGATGATGATACTATCGAAACGCCTCCTGACGATCTATAGCTGAAACACCGCTAATGATGATGATGATGATGATGATACTATCGGAACGCCTCCTGGCTATATATGACTGGAACACCGTTAATGAAGATGATGATGATGATGCTATCGAAACGCCTCCTGACTATATATAACTGGGACACTGCTAATGATGATGATGATGATGATACTATCGAACCGCTTCCTGACTATATATATAACTGGGACACCGCTAATGATGATGGTGATGATGATGCTATCGAAACGCCTCCTGACCCTATATAACTGGGACACCGCTAATGATGATGTTGATGATGATACTATCGAAACGCCTCCTGACTATATATATAACTGGGACACTGCTAATGATGATGATGATGATGATACTATCGAAACGCCTCCTGACTACATACAACTGGGACGCTGCTAATGATAGTGATGATGATGATGCTATTGAAACGTCTCCTGACTATATATAACTGGGACTCTGCTAATGATGATGATGATGATGATGCTGATCTGACTATCCCCCCCCCCCCGACGATGCACAGACGTATGCGTACGTAAATAAATAAATATATAAATAAATAAATTGATAAATAAATAAATAAATTAATTAATTAATTAATTAATCAATTAATAAATTAATAATTAATTAAACAAATGAATAAATAAATAAATATATTATTAATTAATTAATAAATCAGTCAATCAAACAAATAAATGAATAAATAAATATATAATTAACTAAATCGATCAATTAAATAAATAAATAGTTAAATAAATAATTTATAAATAGACGAATAAACAAATGGCTGAATGAGAAATAAATAAATAAACAAATAAATAAATATATATATATATGATTAGACAAATAAATACCTAATTAATTAATGAATCATCAATTAAATAAATAAATAGAAATGAATGATTAAGTTTGGCGTCGAGCACACAGGCCGCGCGATCCCTGGAAGTTCACACACATGCAGAGAAGGTTTATTTGGCAAATTAATTCGCCCCTATTATGGTCAATACGGATGCAACATGCAAACAACACCTGTGGAAAACATATGTAAAATTTACGGTACAGGGGTTAGCTTTCACTGTCGGCGCTTCTTCCGTCTCTGTCTGGGGTGTCGAACCCGAGACCATTCTTCTTAATCGTGCGCCACCTTTATATATCGTTATAATCTCAAAACGGAAAGAGGATGACATGACTTACCCATCTGCCGCCGATTATATCCATTCCAGTGCATCGTAGTTTCACTTTATGTACCTCACTTTATACCTAAGGATTGCGGACACTTGCCTTGCACGCGCATACGATTCACAGGCCCCTAATTAACTATAGTTCGCGACCTAACCTTTGATCCTGCCATTACGCGCTTATAAGTTTCCGTAGCTGGGGCTTAGTATCTAGCCTCGGCAACTATACGGTGTATATACCTTAATCAAACCGAAACTAGACATTATTTTCTTTTCCTTGAATTTATATTCCTCGAGATACGGAATTAGACTCTAGCTCGACAATTGTAAGTATTTATATATCTTAATAATACTGCAACATAGTCCTTATTTCCGTCTTACGTATCAGTACTTCCCGGGTCATCGAGACTAGACTCCAATTCTAATGATCATACTCTAATGATTATACGCACCGATATTTTTCATAAAACCCGTTACCCGTTATTTTCCGATGTAACATATTCTTATATTTATCCGAAATACCGGGATTAAGCTTTGAATCTAGGATTCCATCCATTTATAAGTTTTAACAAACCCATGAAGCAACCACTTGTCCACTTGTTGTTGTTAAAGAATTGATTGCTTCTATAATAAAACCCCACTAGTCTACATCTTTATAAGGTCAATACATATTACTTTTAGGGTCCGCCGATTTAGTTTTATTCTTAATATTATTATTATTATTATTATTATTATTATTATTATTATTATTATTATTATTATTATTATTATTATTATTATTATTATTATTATTATTATTTTTATTATTATTAATTAGTTACACGGCTTAATAGCCCTTTACAACAGGTTTATACATAATTAAAATACAACAAACGATTAAATGTAAAGGAAAAATAAAGGGTATAAATGTAAAAAAAGTATATATGCATAGTTTAAACATAATGAGGTTAGACATGTATGTAAAAAAAGTATATATGCAAAAAGTGTAAAGTAGCAGGTTTATACATAATTAAAATACAACAAACGATTAAATGTAAAAGAAAAATAAAGGGTATAAATGTAAAAAGGTATATATATATACATAGTTTAAACATAATGAGGTTAGAAATATATGTAAAAAAGTATATATGCAAAAAGTGTAAAGTAGCAGGTTTATACATAATTAAAATACAACAAACGATTAAATGTAAGAGAAAAATAAAGGGTATAAATGTAAAAAAGTATATATACATAGTTTAAACATAATGAGGTTAGACATTTATGTAAAAAAAAGTATATATGCAAAAAGGTGTAAAGTAGTGATCTCAGAAATTTTTACTCACCGATAATATAGCAATATTAAATTTGAATAGCCAGCTATATATATAAAAAAATTTAAGACATTATATAAAAATTTAATATTTTGAAAAGAAATGATCATATAATGATTTTATAAATTTTGAGAGAGATAGATTTGAAATGTCGACATATGTAGGTAGTTCATAGCCAAGTTTGTGCATTGATAACAAAATTATATTATTCTTAATATAATGTAATGAATATGGTTGCATGATTGACATCTTCGTCGACAGTCTGGAGAAAGTAAAGTTTACACTTAAAGAGGCAATACTGCTTCGTTACTGACTTCAGCTGTTAATATGTAATGGTGGGTAATATATATTTTTCGTACACATTGCCGCTTTGTACTTTATATTTTTAATTTCTGTACTCATGTTTTGGTGCCATTCCGGTACTTTTAGTAATTTGCTACTTGTAATTTATATTGTTTAATGTATGTTCTTTTAATTTTATGATATATTTTTTTCATGTAAAAGCCTATACGCATTGCTGCTCGTTACCTACTCTACATTTTTAATTTTTATACTCATGATTTGTTGCTATTCCTGAAACTTTTAATGTATGTGCTTTTTGAAATTTATTTTATACTCTTTATGTAAAAGCCTAATGGGCGTAAACAAATAAATAAAAAATAAAAAAAATAAAATTATTATCATCTCGAATATTTGATATCCACTCTCCGGCAAATTTTAATATAGTTTAAATCATTTTAATATAATTTATCATTTTAATATAGTTTAGGAATAACGGGATTCTGTAATTTCTACAAGTATAAACAACCCCAATCTTACCAAATCCATTTTATGTAGTGAAAGACGCGGGACTTATATTCTTCCTAAAATGTAAAATGAACCCGGTCTAGATGAAACATCCTTATTTAGTTTCAGGACAACGAGGTTTACGCGTTCCACGAGGAATATGATATAACCCGATCTAAACGAAGGTAATTTTATATAATTTTAGGACAACGGAACTTACAAATTTCATAAAGTATGTCGTGAAGCCAATCTAGGCGGAGACACTACGTATATTTTAAACAGAGTAAGAGTTTAAGTTTTACCATCAAGCCTAATACACCGCAAGAATGTCCTAGGCATAGTA
Organism: Agrypnia vestita; assembly: GCA_016648135.1. Lineage (NCBI taxonomy): Eukaryota > Metazoa > Arthropoda > Insecta > Trichoptera > Phryganeidae > Agrypnia > Agrypnia vestita. The sequence continues at coordinate 11,903 of JADDOH010002806.1, forward strand.
AACAAAATAGCGGTCAAAGCTGTAGTGTTTCTATGTTCACACGTTTTAGCTCGAAACGAATACTATTATTTTCACATTTATAATACAAGACGCGAATTTCTAAACGAATCATTTTAAAATAGTTCTGATTGAAATCTACATGTTTCATATTTATTAAATGAAGGCGCGAATTCTAAACGAAACACTAACATTGCTCAAAAACGGGACCCTATATTTATATATGCTTAAAATGAAACGCGAATTCCCGAACGATAGCATTTTATATAACTAAATGTAACGAAATCTTATATAGTTTATAAATAAGAAGACCCGGCCCCAGGCGGTTTTTTTTAATATATTTTCAATATAACGAGGCCCTACAACATCTTTATAAGTATAATACAACCCCGGTCTATCGAAACAATGTACTAGAAGTTTTTATATGTTTGAATACATGATATACGTTTTTTTTTATACGCGTTTTTATACGCGAGATTAACGTTTTCGTACAATACAAAGTAACCCAAATTATACAACCGCGAAGTTTACATCACTCCTAAAGTATAACCAGAACTAATTGAAACATTTTTTCATAGTTTAAGTCCGCGAGGCAAATATCTTTCATAAAATATAAAATAACCAGAATCAAATTAAACATATTTTTACCTTATAGACTTTCCCCAACGCGCGTAATAATCCCGGCCACATGAAACGTTTTTATATGTTTTAATAGCGCGGGACCTATGTTTTCCTATATAATATAAGATAACCCGGGCCGAACGGAAGCAATTTTATATACTTTATAAAATAGTGAAACTTGTACTTCTGTAAAACCGTAAATAAACCCCGACCCCCACGAGATTATTTTATATAATTTTTTAGAATAATGAAATTTCATACATCTGTAAAATTGTAAATAAGTCCCGATTCTCACGAGATTATTTTATATAATTTTCTAGAATAATGGAATTTTATACACCTGTAAAATTGTAAATAAGTCCCGATTCTCACGAGATTATTTTATATAATTTTCTAGAATAATGGAATTTTATACACCTGTAAAATTGTAATTAAGTCCCGATTCTCACGAGATTATTTTATATAATTCTCTAGAATAATGGAATTTGTACACCTGTGAAATTGTAAATAAACCCCGATTCTCACGGAATTACTCTATATAATTTTAAACGAAATGAAAATCTAGATTATTATGGGCTGAACCTGATACCCCGCGAGATCAGCTATATATTTTTCACTAGACGTATTTTTAATCCCAGAATTTATTCGCTATAATTTTAACGGACTCTTACTATTAAACATAAACAAGAAAAATTATTAAAATAAACTAAATATTCTTTCGATAACTAAAATAAACCCGGTCTAATCGAAACATTTCATATAACGAAATATTATATGCCTTACAAATGTAAAAATTAAAATGAGACCTCGCGAATTTAGCAAAGATAGGTATTTTATAAGACTTATTTAAAATCGAATCTGTTAGTAACAACTCCCTTATCTTTTAACAACTTCCCGCGTGTTTAGCATAAAATAGGTATCTTTATAACGCACAGCTAGTTCCCAGAGATCCGCCAATACTATACTTAGTAAAACGAAAATTTAACTAAATTTGAACTCTACCGTTTCCTGAAATTCTGCGAATATTATTCTGTGAACCTAGTAAGACGACAAAAATAATTAACTTTATAGAACATAGTGATTTCCGAAGTTCCGATATGCCAGATTAATTACCTTTATAAAATAAAATCAATCCCGTACTCTGAGTTAAAACCCTTTTAACAGGACCTCGCGTATTTAGCATAAGATAGGTATTTTTACAAGATTCATTAACAATTTCCCGCGTGTTTAGCATAAAATAGGTATCTTTATAACGCACAGCTAGTTTCCGGAGATCTGCAAATATCAGTTCTATATATGCCGGACTAATCAACTTAATAAAGCGCAGTAATTTCCGAAGTTCTAATATGCAAAATTAATTACCCTTTATAAAATAAAATCAAACCCGTACCCCCCTTTTCTTTTAACGTGAGCAACCAACAATGTCGAAGAGTATATTTACCCGTACACAACTTTCACTTGAAATCAAACTATAATTTTCACTATATCCACTGGACACTCCAAGTCGACGGCAACTTTCACTCAAAAAAAAACAACCGACGCGGATTTCACGTCCCATAGACGCTTCACACCAACTGCCTGATTTCTGCTGTGTCTTGACATTTTAAACCCCCCCTAGCAGCCAAAGGTCCTAAGTCGTGTGTTCCCAGGATTTTCAATATCCTACTTTCCTTGAAACCTAAATCTTTGTTCCTAAGATTCAATTTGGCAAAAAAAAAACCATATCCCCACTCGGATATGTCAGTTGATCCCACCTCCTGTTGCCGTCTCTATCTCCGTTCCTGCGCCCGTTTGGGACGGACTTGGTGGCTTCAGACGGTTTGAACTCGCTTCACAAGCGCGATAATTAATTTTTAATATTTAATTTCTAAGTTCAGTCCATATTGTCGTTTGATCAACCGTAACCACAATCTATCGGGTACTCCCCTAATCATAGTTGATGTTTCTTCATTATCTACCATTATCATGTCCCGTTCTCCCGTATTTTCACTCGTTTTTATCGGAAATTTAACGTTTCTTGGCCACTATATCATGGGATCAATTTCCATATATTCACCACGTGCACACTGCATACCTAGATATAACAATCATCCAAAGGTACTATACCTAATTTTAAATTAATTTTGGGCGATCTTTTCTCGTGGGTCACCCAATGAATCCTGTCTTTTGCCCGCGGCTCTCCGCGCACAGGGACGTATTAGTTCCCTCCGTTGCGGAATTTAAACATAATTTGTAACCATTTATTATTATTTTTATTGGCAGTAAGATTGATCCACAAAATAACTATGTTACATAGACAGTGAATATTCTCGAACAATATAATACTGGAAGAGTACTATTCGCTATAACACAATAAACTATTAATGTAAGTTAAATTAAATTTTTAAATTCAGTGGAAGATTTTTAAGATCGTTTTGCTTTTAATTTTTTTACCCAAAACAAAATAAATAAACAAATAAATAAACACACAGATACACACTCACACAACCCACTATTGGACATGTTTTTATTATTCTTTTATCGATTGTATGTATGTGTTTTCGCGTAATTGGCCCAAAACTCTGTGCATCAATTATTGTCTTTTCTTCAAAGATTGATTAATTATATGGCTGTAAGAAACCCAATAAATGAAAACAAATAAAACAAATAAGTAAATAAACCTCCAGTGCCGCAGGCAAGGCGTCGGATTAATTCAGTGCTCATTTATTGCCAAGGCACTGGACGCCTCCGCTGATAACTATATACCGCTCACCATGTTCTTAGAGGTGTGTTGAAAGATTGCTAGTATCTGTCGAATCGGTCTCAAGTAGTTGTCTGTATTTGTACGTTTATCATTATTACATGCTCTTGCTATATCCGTTCCACTTCACATTATTGTTCCTCCCGTCTTCGAATTTCTATCACACTATGTTCTCCTATGTTTTTGGTACTTATATGCTTGCTTCTTCGCGTTATATTACATTTACTCCCAATTATATTTGTTTCATTTATCCATCCATCTATAAGATCCCCATACGCTTTATCCTTTTATTACATGTGTATATGGGCCGCAAATTCATATTATTTTATTTACAATATTCTTATCTAGATACACTTGTTCCAATTATGTTTTGTGGTTATTACTACCAAACCCGGCGAAATCTGAGCTAGAATAGCCAATCGTATACACGTTACCCGTCCTGTTGAAACTACGCTAACGTCGGACAGGTTTGTAGTGATTACATAGTTAATATATTGTATCTATATTTGAGTATATTATTTTCTTGTCGTGCCATTAGTATGCTTACACGTTATCGTTATCTCTTTCCTAACTGTATATACCGTCATTGCGCAATTACCTATCTGTTGTAAAAGCCTGAAGAGCGTTAGTCTACAGATAAATATAATAGAATTATAGTTAACTTTTCTATCCGCCTACGTTATTCGACTCCCGCGAAACGAAAATGAATCATTATTCGCTTCTCGACAGAGCGTTAGTCTACAGATAAATATAATGGAATTATAGTTAACTTTCCTATCTGCCTATGTTATCCGACTCCCGCGAAACGAAATTAAATCATTATCCGCTCAGTTAAGGTCACCCCTCTGGTACATCGTATACGTTTTAATTCGTGCTTCACGGCCAATTCCTATAAATTATTTATGGGGCGTTTTCCTCTCGCGATCCCCCGATTAGGACCTGCCTTCCTTGCCTTTGCTCATATTCTGCTATCTCTCTTGCGCGGCAATCCACTTAAGAAGGCGATTAATGACGTTTAAACGGTTTCAAAACCACAGCAAAAAAGTCTATAATTCAGAAACCTCGTGGAACTGTCAATATCATCGTCACCTTAGAGTAGACGTTAATCGGTTTTTTAATGGCTTAAACTGCAATAACCGCGACCTAAATCTCTGAAAACCATGTTCAGCATTTTTTAATGGGAAGCACATGTGGACCGCTCGGACCGCATCGATCGTCAACCATTTGTACCAAACACGGCTTAACCACAAGATTAATATGATTTATAAGAGTTGTTTAGTAACTGCCCGTAATCTATATCCGATCAATCGCTACTAACTCCCTCCCAATACTCCGCCAGGTGGGCTTAGCTCAATTTTTCCCGCGTAGCATTTAAATCCTCTTAGAGTTCAAAATAGAAATAATAAAAAAAAAAAATCTATAGAAACAGGTGATTCATCACAAACTTAACGCTTTTCTTTAAATTACACTATTTCGTAATTTATCACTCGCAAATAGACACTTTATTATCGCTTTAACACTTTATTTAATATTCACCAGAACATTCCATACGATTTCGCACGTATTATTCGCTCCGGTTTATTTCGTCACGTAAGTAAGAACGTCACTAGAATATTTGCTCGAATTATCGCACATTTGGCCGCCCTGGTCTCGCGGCCCACGTCTCACTTCGCTTCTGTTATCGCCTGTCAAGCGCGATCAACAACAAACAACAGAACTCCCACGTGCGGTCTTATTTATCTATGACCAATGCTGGTATCAAACCTTCTAGTCGTTCCCAGTGTTTAGGAGAACGTTCCCGTGGCTTTCAGGCTTTGATAGATGTTTCTCGAATGTTTTAGATGCTTCCCGAAAGTCGTAGATTATGCTAGGCCATTCTTGATTTTTCGATACTGTTGTTGTGACATGCAATACATATTTAAAAAAGAAATGAAAAATACTTAAAACTTTAAAGTAAATAAATATATATTAAAAAATTATTAGTATAAAGTAATCAGTAGTAATTAAAAACTTTAACAAAATAATAATAAAATGACATAAAGAATATTAAGTAAAAATAAAAATCAGTACTGCGCTAATTCAAGGAGAATAAAAATATTTAAGAATTTATTTAAACTGTAATTAATACTACTGGCGTATTATCAAGAAATTCTTTTTTTATTTCAATAACTTATTCCTATGTGATGCATGCATGTTATCGGTGAGTTTAATGCATAGCTATTCTTGTCGGTAATAACGGAATGTTACATTGGACTGCTACATAAGAAAAATACTTTGTCTAATTAATAAACTGTACTCTATGCATGATTCATTTTTTTTTGTTTTTCTAGTTTCAACAAACAGGAAAATAATAATTAAAATTAATTAATTTCTTATACAATACAAGGACGCGAGCTGCGAGGTGACTTGACTTGACTGAATAATTGAAATAATCTAATGCATTACAAGGATCATCAAAATGCGCAATTATCTATCCAGCGTTTCCGGAAGGGCCGGTCTTATAAACGTCCGTTAGTTAAATTTCAGACCAAATAAACTGAAATTTGATACAAACGTCACTTTTTTCGTCTTATAACAATCCGTTAGTCAAATTTTAGTAAAATTTTACCGCCGGCCGATACCGACAGTCGAACCACCAGTTTACCATCCGTTAGCTGAAATTGACAGAAGTATGACAGATTGACGTATTATATTTTAAGGTTAGGTCCACTGTCAATTTGCATTCAAGGCTGTTTGTTTAATATGTACATATATATATATACCGTGCTGACTGTTGCTACATTTTCAAGGAAAAATGTTTTCACATAACGATGTCGAGTTATTATTGTATTCAAGTTCGTCGGATAAAGAACAAGCTCGACGACAAAGAGTGTTTAATATACGAGTGGATTATTTTAATATTTTAGAAGACGCAGATTTTATCTACCGTTTTCGCTTGTCGAAAAGGTCTGCTTAAGAGCTTCTAAAAGATATTGGGAACAATGAAAAAAGGCGCACCCGTAGGGATCTGACATTATCACCAACTACAAAATTGCTTGTTGCCTCGAGATTCTATGCTCTTGGATCAATATTAATTAAACAATGTTGGGGTTTAAAGGCTACTACCAGTGTAGTGTTGTGGGAAGTATCCCAAAAATCTGGTGCGAGCGAGATATTTTAGAAAGAAAAGAGATATAATTCGCCTTTCACAGCCTTATAATCATTATATATATATATATAATATATAGACCCCCGCCCATATATATATTAGATATATACATAATAATCACAAGAGCAGTACCTACGATATTGCGATACTTACGGACGGTAAAAAAAGTTTTATAAGACGAGCGTCGGTGACATTTATAAACGAACGGCCATCCGTTAGTAAATTGTCGATTTACTAACGGAAATTTGGTCTTTCGTTTATAAGACCGGCCCGAAAGGTGGTACGCGGAACCCTGGGGTTCCATGGAAGGTTCACAAGGGTTCAGCGTTCAGGGTTCAGCGTCCGAGATTTAAATGAAACGTTCGGAGAAAAGTGTTAAAATGAGCGCCGCAAAAATGAGTTGCAAGTAACTCAGATGTGGAAAAAAACACATATGAGCATTTGATAAGCCTTAAAGTATCCTCGAAAGAGTATTTTCCGGAGAAGCTAGAGGACATCGACTGGGTACAGAATCCATTCGCAAATTAAACAAAACCACGGATGCTAATTGTATGAAAATTTGATAGACGTTAAGTATTCATCTTCTCTAAAGGGGCCATTCAAGTATTACGTAAGCAGAATTTTAGTAATTTTTACCCCTCCCCCCCCCATTGTCAGCAAAAGTAAGCAAAGCCTTTAGTCCCCTCTCCTATGCTTACGTAAATATTGGTATATATTTTTTATTTGGTAATATTTTATATTTTTGTTGTATACGAGTAGGGTTGCCATATTATTTGTTTAAACCAGTATCTACTAAATTTTACAAAAAAAAGATGAAAAATAGATAAATATGAATAGCGCGCGCAATAATTTACCTACTTCGTTTCTTTCTAACTTCACCATAAAACATCGCGTGAGAGCGAGTAAGCAATATAAATTATTTTGGGGAATCCCTGAACACGCTTTTCGCTTTCGAATATAGTTAAGTAGGGTTTCCGTAAGTGTTTTTTTTTTAAGTTGACTTAAAATTTTGACACAATATTCTTGAGATATTATGCATTCAGTTAAAAAAATAAAAATAAATGCAATAAAAATAAATTCATACCTTATTCCCCTTAATACAATGTTAAGTTCACCATTTCCACCCACGATAGAATACAATGTATATCAAATTTTTGGAATCAGTTGAAATGTGTTCAAATCAGAATGTACTAAATTTTGCTAACAATCAGAAAAAGTAAATAAATATTGCTGACGTAGTCACCATCCAGACCCTCCTGTCCCCCATGCCATCAAAAATAAGCAAAGCTAAGACCCCCCCCCCTTTGCTGCTTACGTAATACTTAAATGGCCCTAAAACGAAAATTCGAATCAGAAGAAGAACAGTACCCTGCAATCGTTGAGAAGGCAATCACAATTCTGCTTCCGTTTGTGACGACTTAGATGAACGAGACTGTTTTTTTAGCTTTCGCTTACACCAAAATCAAGTACAGAACCAGAGTGGACGCAGCTCCAAATCTTCGCATTCAATCGTCAGAAATTAAGCCTAATTTTAGTGCTATTATTTCTATTATGAAAAAATTTCATTCTTCTCATTAAAATTCATAGTTAATTGTATTTCTTTGCACAATTAATGTGTTAATTTATCTAATATATCAATGATTATTGAATAAGTAGTCTAAAAGAGACTAAATTCAATCACAAAAGTCAATTCTAATATAAATGAGAATCCATTCGGGTTAACCGGGAGAATATGCACACAAGATGCAACCGCAAAACATCCACCATCATACAAAGTAAATTGAACAAATCAAGTAATTGCATTGGTATCTTCATCGATTCGAAGGAAGTACTCGACAGTATCTCCCACGAACAACTCGTACCAGAACCAAAAGAAAACGAGATTGACCACACTATGAAACAGTAAATGAGGAAATATAATATATATACTACTTAGTATTACACTCCTTCTGGTTATACTCGTCACGCATAGCATAAATACTGAAATTTTGCAGGGGCGGATCGCCAAATGCAGAAATCCTGGTTAGAAGAAAAAGAAACAGATTGATGAGATGAAAATGGTCCATTTTAAGGACACCATCAAAAATCGCTTTTTACTGCCGACCACGGTAATGCCGCGCGCTCAAATCCGCGGCATAGTACTTATCATTGTTGGGTCACAAAAAGCGATTTTATATTGGGCTCATAACAGCCTAATCATATATTTATACGAAAGTATAAATATATGATTAGGCGCGTACTGAAGCACCAATTCATTAAACTTAAAATACAATCGCACTAGATCTCTCTCAACGCGCCTACAAAGGATAACTTTAAAAATGTATTTCGATTTTTAAATGTAACTATGTTTATTTTTAATAATTTGTCCAAGTTACGGTCGGTCACTACATCACATTTTATAACGTGTGAGTGATTTTAAAATTTGTTCAACCGACATAATAAGTAATATTAAAGTAATTAATTTTCTTGTAAGTCAACAAGATATAAGACATTAAATCACCGTGCAAGTATAGAGTTTGTGATGGATCCTCTTCTTCGCCTATCAGCTCGATCCTACTCCTAACTGAGTTTACGCCTTGTTAGAGGCAAACAAGCTATCTATCTACGTCGGATGAAGGCTCTACGGTTTTTAACGTAGTATTTCCAAACACCCTCGCTTTATTCAAGACCTCCCCAGTTCACGTTGTGTAATTTTTTGTTTCGAATTATAGGGGATGAATTGGTTTTGTGGTAACCCTAACGCAAGCTAAACTTAAATTAAATACTGGGGTATGAAGTTCGTGAATGTTCATGGAAAACGCAAACAAAACTACCTAGTACGTCAAATAAGCCCTACGGTGCAATTGCTAAAAATACTATGTTCCGTGGCCCTATATTGATTACCTAACGTTCCTCGGACTGAAGCCCCTGCATCTGATGTAGCTGCGCATCCGGAATACGCGATCCTCTGCACCCACGCCCTCTCCGCTCGATCCTACCTGTATGGGATCGACCGCCATCCACTGGAAAGGTTAGTAACGTGCCGTTATCACATGCGCATGCACATATAGAGTACATAGATCCCCTGAAAGCCCTCGAGTCCTTCGTAGCCGCTCCTAAGGATGATTCCGTCTTCGACGCCCTCGCTGGTTAATATTTTTGTCTTCCGCCGTTATCTCGCTGTGCTTATTCCTTACGATCTGTTATATTTACTCTGCATTATTTTTATATCAATTACATTATTACGTTTATTTACTAGCCGGCCTAAGTTCCGTCACCTGTATCTGGCCCTATACCTCATTCTATTGGTACGTTGGATTCTAATGGATGAAGGGGGTTGTGGAAGGTATGTGTAAATGTATGTGTACGCGGAAAATGTGTTTGCCTTAAATTCGGCTCCTCCATACCCAAAGGCTCACCCAAAGACTGATCCCATCCTCCTTCTCCCGACACGAGTTCCGGATACGTTGACCTGAGCCTGGATGCGCCTTTTCATGTTGGGCCTCTTCTGTGCAAAGTACCGCACCATTCGGTCCACAACCCTGAAACCACTCACAGCCGTCAGTTGACTCCACCTCCTGTTGCTGTCTCTTACCTTACGTTTTGGGGCGGACTCGGTGGCTTCGGACGATTTAAATTCGCTTCGCAAGCGCGATAATTAATTTTTAATATTTAATTTCTAAGTTCAGTCCATATTGTCGTTTGATCAACCGTAACCACAATCTATCGGGTACTCCCATAATCATAGTTGATGTTTCTTCACTATCTACCATTATCATGTCCCGTTCCCTCGTATTTTCACTCGTCTTTATCTGAAATTTAACGATTCTTGGCCGCTATATCATGGGATCAATTTCTCTATACTCACCATGTACACACTGCATACCTAGATATAACAATCGTCCAAAGGTACTAATTTTAAATTACCTAATTTTAAATTAATTTTGGGCGATCTTTTCTCGTGGATCACCCAATGAATCCTGTCTTACGCCCGCGGCACCCCGCGCACAGGGACGTATTAGGTCCCTCCGTTGCGGAATTTAAACATTGAAGTTCTCCGGTTGTACCCAGGGCTCACGTAGCCATGTCGTCTATATATTAATTTGTAACCATTTATTATTATTTTTATTGGCAGTAAGATTGATCCACAAAATAACTATGTTACATAAACAGTGAATATTCTCGAACAATATAATACTGGAAAAGTACTATTCGCTATAATACAATAAACTATTAATGTAAGTTAAAGTAAATTTTTAAATTCAGTGGAAATTTTTTTAGATTGTTTTGCTGTTAATTTTCCCAAAACAAAATAAATAAAAATAAATAAACACACAAATACACACACTCACACAACCCCACTATTGGACATGTTTTTTCTTATTTCTTTTATCGATTGTATATATGTGTTTTCTTGTAATTGGCCCAAACCTCTGTACATCAATTATTGTTTTTTTTTCAAGATTGATTAATTATATGGCTGTAAGAAAACCAATAAATGAAAATAAATAAAATAAATAAACCTCCAGTGCAGCAGGCAAGGCGTCGGATCAATTCAGTGCTTATTTATTGCCAAGGTACTGGACGCCTCCGCTGATAACTATATACTACTCACCATGTTCTTAGAGGTGTGTTGAAAGATTGCTAGTATCTGTCGAATCGGTCTCAAGTAGTTGTCTGTATTTGTACGTATATCATTATTACATGCTCTTGCTATATCCGTTCCACTTCACATTATTGTTCCTCCCGTCTTTGAATTTCTATCACACTATGTTCTCCTATATTTTTGGCACTTATATACTTGCTTTTTACTTGCATTTACTCCTATATATATTTGTTTCATTTATCCATCCATCTATAAGATCCCCATACGCTTTATCCTTTTATTTCATGTGTATATGGGCCGCAAATTCATATTATTTTATTTACAATATTCTTATCTAGATACACTTGTTCCAATTATGTTTTGTGGGTTATTACTACCAAACCCGGCGAAATCTGAGCTAGAATAGCCAATCGTATACACGTTACCCGTTCTGATGAAACTACGCTAATGTCGGACAGGTTTGTAGTGATTACATAGTTAATATATTGTATCTATATTCGAGTATTTTCTTTTCTTGTTGTGCCATTAATATGCTTACACGTTATCGTTATCCCTTTCCTGACTATATATACCGTCATTGCGCAATTACCTATCTGTTGTAAAAGCCTGAAGAGCGTTAGTCTACAGATAAATATAATATAATTATAGTTAACTTTTCTATCTGCCTACGTTATCCGACTCCCGCGAAACGAAAATGAATCATTATTCGCTCAGTTAAGGTCACCCCTCTGGTACATCGTATACGTTTAATCTGTGCTTCGCGGCCAATTCCTATAAATTATTGATGTAGCGCTTTCTCTCGCCGTCTTACTGATTAGGACCTGCCTTCCTTACTTTTGTTTATATTCCCCATCTCTCTTGCGCGGGAATCCACTTGAGAAGACGATTGACGACATTTAAACGGTTTCAAAAATCTAGTAAAAAAGCCCATAATTCAGAAACCTCGTGGAAATGTCAATATCATCGTCACCTTGGAGTAGACGTTAATCGGTTTTTTAATAGTCCAAAACGCAATAACCGCGATCCAAATCTCTGAAAACCATGTTCGGTATATTTTTATGGGGAACACGTGTGGACCGCTCGGACCGCATCGATCGTCAACCATTTGTACCAAACACGGCTTTACCTATAATTCTAGCCTCCACCACAAGATTAACATGATTTATAAGAATTGAATAGTAACTGCCCGTAGCCTATATCCGATCAATCGCTACTAACTCCCTCCCAATACTAGCGTTTCATCATTCCCAAATTTTTGTAACTCCAATACTCCGCCAGGTGGGTTAAGCTCAATTTTTCCCGCGTAGCATTTAAATCATCTTAGAATTAAAAATAAAAATAATAAAAAAAAAATCTATAGAAACAGGTGATTCATCACAAGTTTGTCATTTCCAAGGTCAATAGGGTCCATCATGTGACAAGCAAATGACTTCGACGTGACTGAATATTGTTACGGTACCACGGTGGTTGAATATAAATAAAATGCTTAAAAATATTTACATTAACAAAATAAAGCAATAGTTTCTTAAAACAGCTTGCGTACTAGACTTCTAAGCCTAGGCCATCATCGGGGTCAACCAATCACAGCACCCCCGTTGCCCGTCGACCCCTGGGATATTGGTTGAGTACCAAACACAGTCCCCGCTCGGTTTCCCTCCGAACGTGATGCGTTCACCCTAGCACCCCACCCACTTCAGCAGCACTCCACCATTTAACTTCTACACGGTTTCTTGGTGTGTAGATGTTCTAAATCAGGTTGCCATCAGTCGCAGCATCACCTGATGCTACATGGGAACTTCCCGCCGCCCCCGAGCGCGAGATCTCAGCGCGCTACAGTGTCATACAGACATTCAGGCTGCCATCAGTCTTAACACTGCTCATGACTGGAGCCTTTGGAACCTTCGCAATGCGGATCCCCGGCGCCCTCCTCCAGTCCATCCTGGTGCTGTGTGGGTCCTGGCCACAAGGTGTGTCTCTAGAGCGCACAACACTCCTGATGAACATGATGCCACTGCAGCACTTCGGACTCCTGGAAAGACAGCGTTGACGGCTAAATTGCACTTATTGTGCTCACCCGGAAGCCCTCTGATATCTCCGGCTAGAGATATCGGATATGAAGTGACCCTCTTCCTCCGTCCACCTCCGCGCTTCTTCCTCCTACTCCTCCCGAGTTGTCTAAGGTAATCAGGTCATCTGTGTTACCGGAGGACCCAGAATCTATGTACGACTCGTTTTGGAAGATCGCTCGGAATACCAGCTATGAATGAAGCCAGGGTCCAGCAGCGTCCCTCCCAACTCCCTCCAGAGGGCCGCCCGGTATATTAGCTACGACTGTGGCTAGGGTCCAGCAGCGTATTCAGGCTTCCGTTTTTACGGGGAGGCCCAGATTCTAAGGATGACTTGCTTCCGGGGATGCTTAGTATACCAACCACTATCATGGCCAGGGTCCAGGCAGCTCTCTCCCTCCAATTCTGGTTTCTTTGAGATCTGGAGAAGTCTTTTATACAAAATTTTGTGATTTAATCGCTTTCTCACTACTGAAATTACTCACTAAGGGATATCTTGCTCTCACACTTTGAATTTTGGTACTTGGGAAATTTTCTCTAAGCCTTCGATAAAATCGTTAAAAAATTGAAAAAGAGAGATCTCAGCTCTGTTGTTTCTGTAGCGAGAAACTAGATTTTATTGGCCAATGTAACCCCTGGACCATTCTAATATAATGAGGTTAGAATGTGCAAGTAGCCCGCGCTATTAGCTGAGCGGCATTTTATTTCTGCTAGCCGTTGCATCCGCTGTCCACGGTGGTTTTCCATATTCCAAAAATATTTTATTATTTTAAAGTACATATTACAAATATTATATCCAGGTCTTTGTATCTTGAAGATATCTAGTTGCAGTAATTCACCATTCCAAGTAGAGGAGAGAAATAACCTAGGTTGCTATTGTTAAACTCGGTGTGAAATAGGGTTCGAGATCTCACTGATCGGTGAGGTATGTGAAAGTATTGAGCGGGTGTCCAGTTTATTATTCGTTCAATTGTTGGGTCGTTCGCCAAATGAAACACTTGTTAATAATTAAGACTTTTATTTTAATACAAAATCACTAGATAACAACTAAAGATGGATCTGTATTTTGTGATTTGCCCTAATTTATATAAATTATTTTTACATACACTTGTACGCCGTTTGTCTGTTCATACACGTAATTTTCTGTGTTTTTGCCAGAATCTAAAATTTTGGCTCGCTTATCAAAACAACACTGAGTTACAGCGCGGCCACGACTCCATTTATAAAGACTCGGTTTCTCGAACTTTCCTTATATATTGCGTATTTGACCATCTTCCAGATCTTTCTAAAATATTCAAAAGTCATTCATTCAAGGTTTTGGTTTCAGCGATAATGTCCAAAATGATCCGAAAGAGACGCAACAACACATAATAGTGTCATAAAATACTGCTTAAGGGGTTATATACAGTCAGGAGGCCCAAAAAAAGCGATTTTTCAAGATTTTTTTCTGAGAAGACTTTTAAATTAATAAATGGAAAGTTGCAGACGTCTGTCGAATTCTGTAAGTTATTTTAGATCCTTCGATAGTTTTGTGCCAACTTTGAACAACTGTCACTTGACAGAAGTGCACAATTCTTTTTAGCCTCGTTACAATATTTACTAACACCTTCTCGGGCTAGCTGGAGTGGATTTTTACAGTATTCATACTTCGCCTAATTTAATCCTTCCACTATAAGGGTTTCATATAACAAGCATTAAATGTTGGCTAAAAGCCTTTTTCTTTTCTTTTAAAAAAAAAACCTTTGAATCGTGCATACTGCCAGTGATGACGTATGGATTGGAGACTATGGCCCTTACAAAGAAAAGTGTAAAAAAGCTCAAATGCACGCAACGATCCATGGAGAGATCCATGCTTGGAGTAAGCCTGAGAGATAGAATTAGAAACGACGAAATTAGGCGAAGAACAAGAGTAGTGGATATCATGGATCGTGTAGCGAAGCTAAAATGGCAATGGGCAGGACACGTTGCAAGACAGGATACTAGAAGATGGCCTCCCAGAGTTCTGAAATGGAGACCTTGGGAAAATAAAAGAGGCATCGGAAGACCTCAAAAGAGATGGGCCGATGATATTGTCGCTGTGGGGGGAAAGAAATGGCTACAATTAGCCAATAACAGGGAAGAATGGAAAAATAAGGAAGAGGCCTAAATTCAGCAGTGGAAAGACGAAGGCTGATGAAGAATAAGAAATGTTGGCTTCTCCGATGCCTTTATATGTGACATTAATGTTGGAGACTTTGATTTCGAGTTGCCCTTCAACGTGTATTTGAAATGAAATCGAACAAAATCTAAAAGAGGCTATTTCAGGGCTGCAGTTCCAATCCTACTCGTGTTGACTCGTGGATACTCGCGAGGTAATCCGACCCTGTGTTCTATAAAAACGGATAAAATATTAGCATTTAATGTCTCACTGAGTGTGAACCTGTTCAATATTTTATATAATACAGTATTCTATAGTGCTTGTGATTTGTGTTTAGTTCATTCCACGCTAGCAACTTCTTTTCATCGTTTTAACCCATTCTCTTTTTTTTTACTCTTCAAAAGAATACAAAGAAACTTGATATCTCCGATCAGTGAACATAATCTAGATAAAGTAATAAACCTACATAAAGTAATGATACCGAAGATGAAGTGTACCAGAGTACCAGGAATTGGAGTGGTGATATTACTGCTCACCTTGCTGAAGTCTGCATCGTGTGTTCCCGTATCAAAAGGCGGGGTGACAGCGACATTGAACCCGTTAGAATCGCGCAACTTGTCCTACAGCAAGAGAGTCACTGTGGCAGTGAAAAAATGGGCCAAGGAAACACACCGACCTCACGGAAACGACCGAACCTCTGCTGGAAAGCAGCTACAGTAGAGGTTATCACTCGCAGACTGCACATTTTGGACCCGGCCAACAAACACAAATTCCCAAGTCGCCCACCGGGCGCAGCAAAGTCACCCACCGGGCGCAGCAAAGTCGCCGACAAGGCGTAGCAAAGTCGCCAACGAGGCGCAGCAAAGTCGCCGACTAGGCACAGAAAAGTCGCCGACTAGGCGCAGCAAAGACGCCGACTAGGCGCAACAAGACGCCGACTAGGCGCAGCAAAGTCGCCGACTAGGCGCAGCAAAGACGCCGACTAGGCGCAACAAGACGCCGACCAGGCGCACCAAAGTCGCCGACTAGGCGCAGCGATCAGTGCAGACAATGCACCAAAACCACCACCGAACCACACAAGGTACTCAGGGGGACACAAGCGCGCATCTACGCTCCTCCGCCTGGATCCATCCAGCACGGTTCAGTCAAACACGACCAATACATGGAGGGTGAAGAACCACAGTGGCAAAGAGCCAGCATAGATGCGATGCCATGCAGGGCTCGCAGCAAGCGTCGGGTGTTTCCCGAGGCTGTACCCGTCTCGGGCCACCTGTCCTATCACCCAAGCTATCCCGCAGAAATCATCTCGTCCCCTCCACGACACTATACCTCCTTCCCGTAGCAATAACCTTGTCCGTCGGAAGCAGCTTTCCATAAACCTTATCCACCAGACGACTGACCAGCAGTCACTATGGGCGGCCCGTCAACACCAGACGACAGCCAGAGACCACTAGGGGTGGCCTGCCAACACCGGCTCCAAACGGAGACCACAGCTAGGCGCCTCACCGGACATGACGACAGTCCAGCTGCACGCAATGGGGCGTCCATTCCACCACACTCTCCACACGCGTTAGCCACTGGGGGGGAGCCCTGTGGCGGATTCCACCACACGGGCGGCATCTGGCGTTCAGGGGGACCAACGGACCTACAGGCGGCGGGCGGCAAGACCGGCACTCCCGTTCCGCCTACTCGACCGCCAACACCGCTAGACCCGGGTAGCGCGTCGCGACTTCTCGAATTGTTACACGATCGAAGTTTAGACCCGCGCGTACAGATATGTACTAACCTCAGTCGAGTCCGCGTTTGCAGCAACCTCTGTAACTAACCATATATTAGCATCATCCAACTTACCTTTGTAACTATCTTGAATAAACTCCTTGTAAATGTACATATGACACAAGAGTGCTTCATTCCGTAGAAGTTAGCTACCCGCAACGGCTCCCGCAGTCCTGAGCCAGAGGAGCTGCCAAAAGTAAGTACAGATCCGATATATACCCTAGACGCACTGTTTGCAGCCTCAGAGTGCGAACGATATGGGGACCTTATAGGCCTTCCCCATAACACGTTGGAAAAAAAGAGTATTTTAGGTTAGTAGGTATTTATTCACCAAAAATGAACTGACAGAATGATATTTTTGTGTCTTGCCATGGAACACGGCCGTCGTTCAAAAAGTAATGAGCGAATTTATCCCTGATATTCAAAGATGGAGAACGGCCGGAGCTGCCAAACTGACGTTTATTAACTGACGCGCTATTCGCACGCACAAATCGTTTATTAACCGCGGCTGTCTGAACACATGACACAAATCTGCGGTTTCGAAACGCGCGATTTGCAATCGCACGATTCCCGCGTGTCTGAATAAGCCCTTATTCGTCAATAATATACAAAGAAGCTAGACAGCTCCTATCAGTGAACACAATCTAGATACAGCAGTAAACCTCAGAGGTAACACCGAAGATGAAGTGCACCAGTGCGCCAGGAGCCTCGCTGGGAATATTGGTGTTGGCCTTGCTGAAGGGTGCAGCGTCTGTTCCGGTATCCGACGGCGGGCCGATAGCGACATTGGACTTGGGAGAATCGCGCAACTTGTCCTACAGCAAGAATCACACTGGCCGTGACACAGTGGGCCAGGGAAACACAAAACTGATCACAAATATTCTTAGAAATTTCGTACGGAAATGAGTGCAATCAATTGGGTTATCGCCGCTTCACCAGCTCCTGTTCCCGGCTCCAGTGGCTAGTTCTGGAGAAACCTGAGAAATGTGATCAAGGAAGATATTTTTCAGTTAAGCCGAAATGCGTCGCCCAGCCTTGTGAAAGTGATATTGTGAGTTAAATATAATTTTTTCAGTCGATGGTTTTTTATAAGGCATAGTTTTAAAATGCTCGAAGATTTATAACATTAGCTAAACATTTTGTTGTTATTAAAAGTAAATAAATTTTTGTAGTAAAAGATAAGTAATAGTAATGAGACACTAACGGAAAACTGGGACAAAATATATAACAAGAAAAAAACAATATATTATTATATTAAAGAAAACGCATTATTGTGAAGTTCTGTGAATTATTAAACAAATTTTTATTAATCAATTAGAAAAGACATACATAAAAATCAGATTAACGAAAAAATATTTTAACTGCTACCGGGATTTGAACCAACGGACCTGCATTCTATCCGGAGATATCCAATTTCGCCACGGCAGTCAAATGTTTCAAAAAAATTTAAATGAAAAAAATAATTTCTGGCGTCTTCTAGCGGTAGATGCGCAAAGATGTTTGTTACTATTGTATTGTAAAAAGCTGATTGCTTTAAAAATGGAAGAAAAATGTTAATCAATTAAAAAGAGTACATACAAAGTCGAAAAATTTTCGTCAACTTACCAGACTGCCGTGGCGAAATTGGATAACGCGCCATCCCCGGATAGAATGGAGGTCCGATGGTTCGAATCCGGGTAGCAATTACAAAATTTTTTCGTTAATTTGATTTGTCTGTATGTCTTTTCTAATTGGTTAATAAAAATTTGTTTAATACATTATTGTTTAAAATTCAGCCCGCTCTCCCAAACACTTGGACCTGCTCTAGCAACAGGCATATGTGCTAAGTGTATCAATTTAGTGTGATCATTTAAGAATATGTAAATAAATTATAGATTTTATGTATTCTGTAGGTTCAGGTTACTATCAATTAAATGGATGAAGTGTAGGAGTAAATTTTTGAATGATACTAGGGTACCTTTTTTTAATTTTATTTATTTCTTAAGTTAGTTAATATTACACCCTGTATATTAACTAGTATTTTACACTTTACATTCTAAAATAGATTACTAATATTCTATCCATAACCTACTTATTACATTTAAATCTAATGTACAATCTATAATATAATATCTTGCAGATATATATATAATATATTATATATATTAATATATATATATCTGCAATAATAGTTTGATACCTCAATGTCTAGGGTCAGAAAACAACACATATTGCTTCAGTTTGTGTTTACTGGGGTATTATGCAGTGTTGTTACGACCTTCGGGCGACGTTTCGGATCCCATAGCAGGGTCCATCATCAGGGCTGATGGACCCTGCAATGGGATCCGAAACGTTGGCCAGAGAGGTCGTAACAACACGGCATAATACCCCAGTAAACACAAACTTGAAGATTCTGAGTGGCCGTGAAAACCTAAGAACATTCTTAACACATATTGCATTTCCGACATATTCTTGTGATGGTAGAAAATTATCGACATTATTAATGTGGTGACTTATTCTAACTTATTATACGGGATTCAACATGCAAATTTATGAAAGGAAAAGAAAGTAATTCAATAGCTCTACCGAAGTAGCACAACAAAATCATATATTTCCGTCGGAACTGCAGTTTGTGCATTTTGAAAAAGGTGTCTCGTGGCTGTGAAGATTTTTGTATTGACCAGCTTGTAAGTTTTATAATAAGATAATAGAAGGACGATTTTTTTTAATAATTAAAAAAGTGCAGGGTATTTACAATAAGATGAAAGTTCTCGGAGTTTGTTTTATGTTGGAGACGTCTTTTCTTCGTCTTTCTTCAGAAATACGTATTTATGGAATCCTCCACTAACTCACCAGCGGGCATGAGAAAATCGAATATGACCTTTTTTTACTCCCTTTCTTTTAACTCGTAGCGTCTGAATGCTTGCTTGTCTGTCGAAAAAACTTTGGATCGACTTTAAACCCTTTTACTGTGATCCAATCGAGCTGAAACTAAAAAAAAATTGTTTAAAAAAATTAATAATTATAGTATAATTTTTGATTTTTAGAAATTTTTTATTACTCCCTTTCGTAGCGTCGCCCGACTCGAGCCCAACGCATGGGGTAAGCGACAAACCTGTTTCAACTAGTAAATTAGTAAGGGAGTATAATAAATACTTGGTTTTTATGGGTAAGTTTTTTAATTATTTATTAAATACTTTACTTAATATACATTCATAAAGTTTAATTTTACTATGCCTGTCTTACTAGAAAGCTTCTTTACATAAAATCATGATTGCTCTAAAACAATATGTTTCCTGGCATGAAATTTAGGTTGTCTCTTGGTTTGGGTGAGTTTTGTGCGATCTGATTCCAGACATCTGACAAGAACATCGAATGTTAAAGATCTAGGTGTTAGATTTGTAAGCAACCTAACATTTCACGATCACATAGAGACGATCAGTGGTAATGCTTTGAGAATGTTAGGATTTGTTCTACGTACTGCCAGGGTTTTTCGAGAATACCCGCGTACTGAGAACTCTTTACAACTCGCGGTGCGGAGTAGACTCGAGAGTGGCTCGATGGTCTGGGGGCCATATGAGGGCAAGTACTCTCTTATGGTGGAGAACGTCCAAAAGAAGTTTCTGAGGTATCTCTACATGAGAGAGTACGGGAATTATTTTTGGCTCTACCCAACCGAGTTTTTTCAGGGTATGCTTGGCTACAATAGTTTAGAGACTAGAAGGTATGTGTATTTGATTACACATTTTTATCGATTGTTGCGCGGTATGATGGATAACACTGAAATTATGCAGACCATTGATTTTTATGTTCCTGATAATTACCTTAGACATCGTCAGCGTAGATTGTTTCACATTCCAATATATAGGACCAACCTGCCGATGGTTATGCCTGTTGGAAGAGCAACCGCTATGCTGAACAAAATCGCTTTGGATATTGATATATTCCTTGTGTCTGAAGAGGTTTTCCGAAGCAGGATAAATATATATATATATAGAATTATACATATAGCTATCTATATATATATATATAGGTATAATAAAAAAATATATATATATATTATTAATATATATATTATAGGTATATATATAATAAATAAATAATATATATATATATATTTCTGTTAGAAAAATATCCTGCCGGGTGTCTAAGCATAAAGTAGATGTTAAAAATAAAAAACTCACCTCATCCTTAGTTCATCATGTCCTAGCGGAAGGACGTAAAATAGATTTTAATAATGCCTCACCTAATAATGTCCTTCTTAGGACCAGATTTTGACGCGGGTTACCCCCAAAGAAATTAATACTAACATTTCTAACACCCGTGTAACCTTCATTATAACATACATATATATGTATGCATTAAATTTAAGTTTGTAATGTACATATTATCGAGTAAATAAATGAATTGAATTGAATCTCATATGTGTTGTGTGACAACCTTCCAGTACTGGTGGGCACCACTCCAGAAGTGCTTGCAAGACACGGACGCAAATACAGTATGCGGAGAAGGGAAGGTGTTCGGAACCGACTCATTCGATGATGTCTTTTGTGATTGTCCCTCCAAGTACGGACAGCTTACTGTGAGTATAAAAATCCTTTCCATATCTTGTATAATCTAGTCTCGTCATTATTTTTTAAATAATATTTGACTTGGTAAACGAGTGAGGTATCGCTGTATGCGTATACGCTAGGCATACGATCACGATCGAACAAATGCTTTTTTTTTTTTCTTCTTTCGCATGTGGGAAACGGGTCAACATCTTATAGAAAAGCACCACCCGAATAAGACTGTAGCGGTGCGAGGGATGAATCTGTTCCGATACGGTATGCCACGTAATACAAAAACAGTGTGACGACCTTTTGAAAAGGTATTGCTAGCCATAGCCAATACTCAACACACCACTGACAACGTTTCGCCTTGCTTTAGACACGGTATTGTAAGTGAATAATCACAACAACTCATCAGCCATGATGATAGACCATGCAATGGGATTCGAAACGTTGGCCAGAAAAGTCGTAGAAATCCGGTAAAATTTCTACATACAAAACTGTCTGTCTGTTTACAAATCTACACAGTTTGACAGATCCTGACCTAAATTTTGAATATTTAATCTTAAGAATTCTGCGGAAAACCTATTCGCCATTCCGCCCCGCTTTTTACCTCATTACCTCCCCTAATGTATTATCTGATCTGACCCAAATTTTGCACTATTATTTTTAAGGACCCTGCGGAAAATAAAGAGGTCATTTCCTCTCCTCCACCCTTCTTTAACCCCTTTCCCACTCACCCTTGAACTCTCATGACATGAAGGTGAATGATTAATATTTTTTATTTTTAATTTCTAAGATTCTTCATACCTAATAGGTATAAAGAATCTTTATTATGTTAGTTATTATTAGGTTGTCGTTCGAAAATAAAATTTAATCGTAGACATGATTTATACAGAACTGAACCAAGAATTTCTAATTGAATTTTACAACTTTGATGAAAATATGCAAAATCATTCTCCACCCCTCTACCGGATTTCCCCATCATTTTTGACTAAATCTGTTACCCGGGCAACGTCGGGTACAAACAGCTAGTACCCCACAAAACGCAAATTTAAACAGATGAAGTATCTTCTGATTTGTGTTTTATGGTTCATATACCTATACTTCCAGAAGGACCGCTGTGAAAATTTAAAAACATGGTGTGTATACATTTTCAGGAAGGCGCTGATTGTCACCAATACTACCAGCAAGGGCCGTGCAAAAGTGATGAAGTTCTGGTGTTCGATGCCACCTCGTCACTGGGAAAGTGCTCCCCTGACCTGTGTTACAACGAAAATAATTTAAGGGCTGCTGACCAAGAGCAAGACAGACCCCCTGAAGAAAAAGAACATGGATTTAGATTAGATATATTTACTACAATTACTAAGTCTACTTAATTATATGCACCAATTAACGGTACGGGGCCGTGCGCAGACTTCAACACAGCGAACGCCTACGAGCCAGAAGGCCAAGAATTTGATTCCTCAGTGAGATTTGTTTTTTATTTAAATTCCGTCTCCAATTTGACCACCTGCGATTATGAGTTTAATACACAAGTTTCACAAGCCGGTTTGGGGGTTAGATTTTGCCCTAACTTCGACCCCACAACGAATGAATGTCTCGGTGAATATATTGTCGAAGCATTGTCACAGAAGATTTACGACAAGGCCAACGTGGGAGCCTTATAAATATGATAGACCCTCATATTTATAAGATATCACCTACTTTTCATCTCCTCTTTTGTAAGACCAACTCAAAACAAAACTCCTTTATTTACAGATCCACAAATTCATTTAACACAAACTATCACCACATTGACATTTTCAACTCAACAATAAGAAACATAAAACAAACAATATCTACACTACCGCACCCAAACTAATTCGTACATTATATCTTCCCTTCTACTCCCGTCCCACATTCCCCTCCACCCTCTCCACTCGCTGTTAAAGTAAATTACTATATTCAGTGGAAAATTTGTAATTGGCATAATTTGAAAAACCATTATTTCATACTTGTTAAGATTGTTGTTTTGCTGTTAATTTTCCCGAAAAATAAAATAAATAAATAAAGGTCGCAACATACATACTACTAAAACGCGACGCGACGCCACACCACGGCACGCATGTCAGTACTTATCAGTCTCATATATATAATATGGTCAGATACACATAAGCCCGGTTGCGCCATCTGAAGTAAATTTTACTCGAGTAAAATTAACCCGAGTAACTTTTCTATCCATGAGCTGAGAGTAAACTCGATTTCGGGTTGCTCAAACGTCTTTTTTACCGCTGTCAAACCGATAATAAGGCTAATAGGGTGCCAAGCGGAATAAATCTCAAATACCGCATTAGTCTATGGAATTTGATTTATTTCAGTTTTTTACCACTGGCAATACGTACTTCTGCGATTCAAAACCAGTTCAAGCAAACCACTCTATTCTATAAAACAAAAAAAACAAACGTCAAACCATCGCTAACATAACGCGAAATTAAAAGATTAATTTTAATGTTTACAAATTTCAATACAAAATTCGAATGACAAGTACCTATATGTATAAATGTCACATTTTCAAATCAGCCGTGAGAGGACAGCCATTTTTTTTTACCAACGTTTTTACCTTTACCCACCGATATTGGAGAGTAAAAAAAAAACTCATGTATGTACTTCGGCGAGTAAAATATCTTTTACCATCGATGGCGCAACCCGTTTTAGTAAAAAAATTTACTCGAGTAACTTTTTTTACCTTTTCTTTAGATGGCGTAACCGGGCCATAGACAACACGCCGTGTGATGAAACGCCACTCCACGCGGTAACATTAAGGGCCGGTTGATTCAAGTTGGATTAAAGTAAGCGTTCTTTTAAAGCATAGATTTTTATGTTCTCCACCAATCAGACGATCCGTTTTCGTAAAAATCTACGCTTCAATCGAACGCTTACTTTGATCGACCTTGAAACAACCGGGCCTTAGTCGATCCAGGTCGCCGTGTTGCCGGGAAAGGGGGCACACACGCCACCCGACGCATCGCACGCAGTGTGTTTCCTATTAACACCCGACACCACGCGTCAGCCTTTTGTTCTTGGTTTACAGATATTTTTTTGTTAGAAATTTTGTTAGAAATTCTATTAATTTCTCAACCAACATTTTGTTTAAATTGTCGGATGAGCAATTAATAGAATTTGTGAAACCCAGTGTTATATGATATGAGTTCAGGCCAACACCGTGATCACAGTATTAGAAATAATGCTTGGAAAGAATTTTTTAATTCAACTGTTTCTGTATAAAACATATCCCTGAAATCTGCAATAAAGCTTCTTCAAAATCTTCATCAAGCTCGTCTTTAAATAGTAAATCCACGGCCACGTCAATACACTTCCGTCCTTCTATGATACTAGCAAAGCGTGTTGTAGCATCACGTGGCGTGTTGTGTGTGTGCACGATTCGCATCAAGTGTCGACACGTCATGCCGCGTCGCATTTTAGTAATTTGTTTTAACTAGGAGAGAGTTTTTTTATTTTATTAATGTTTAAAACTAACTAATTAACTAACCATCACGCCGTTTCCTCGCAGGGGTAGGCAGAGAGGATAGAACGCCATATTTTTCTATCTTGACACACCACGTTTGTTTCCGCTACATTGATACATGTTATACGGTTGTTGAGGATTTTAACAGGGCCATCCTCCGATACTTGTATAATATATAAATGTTTATATATATTTTTGATTAAAAATATGTGTGCTGGTACTGTGGTAGTCGGCAGGGTAGAAATCCAAAGGGCTGTTTTATTTTATTGTCACTGTGACGAGTTGGTGGCACTGAAAGGGCGTTTTTGAGGTAATCGTTTCGACGATAGCATAACAGTTGTCCTGAAAATAGTATTTTACGTAACGTGAATGTTATATTGTTGTTTAAGGAGTGGCTCTTGTACAGTATAATCACCGAATCAGTGGTGTATTTTCCGATTCTTCAGAGTCTAAGATACTCTGAGTACACTACATGCGGCTAGGCCGCCTAATCTTTTGCTACATGTGCATCAGCTCAATAGCTATACTACTTACCTTATTGGCTAAGTTTCTTTAAAATCAGTGGTGTACCGTATTGGAGGGAGCGGTATAGGTACCGGCTATGGATGCAAAGCGCAAAGTGTCAGCGCGCGCTCCCATTGGCCGGCGCAGGAGTGTGGGTCGGAACCGGAAACAAAACTAACCTAAACAGACTCCAACGACAGCAAAACAAAGTATTAAAAATGGTCTATGATTTGAAATACCGGACACCAACTGAAACTGTATACCGTATAACACAACAATTAAACATCGAAAACATTACAAAAATCGAAACACTTAAAATCATTCACAGACTAGCAATTGGCGAAATACAAGACGAAGACATAAAATTACACAAAATACACGAAAAACACCAACACAACACTAAAATGGCTCAAAACTATCACACAACACACGCCAAAACAAAAACAGGATAATCCTGACTAATTTGCAACGGACTAAAACTATACAATGACCTGCCACAACAGACCAAACAACTGACCACTGACAATTCAAAACAGATGTGACAAAAATATTAAAAATTAAAAAAATAAAAATTACTTAGTATCTAAATTATATTATTATATTTTTTTATATTGAATCATTTAAAAATTTTACCAATAAACCTCTTAGGTTTCCATTGCTTTTAAAAAAAAACTAAAAAAAAAACTTTTATTTTAATTTAATTTTTTTTATTACCTCATGCAAAACTTTAATTATGGTTTAAACGCAAGGATTTAATTATAATAAGTATATGCACATTTCTTTACTTAATTATACTTAATTTATGACATATGTATTATATAATAAGCTACAATATTACACTAATTTTTGCTTTTCCTATCCACTTCACAATTCACTGTAGTATTTCTTTAATGAATTTTTAAAATATTTTTTTTGTCCCGTTACATTTTTTATTTTATTCGGTAGCTTGTTGAATAATTTTGGAATTATGCACTGTTTGGTTCTGTCTCCGTAGCATTTTATTTTTCTAGTTTTTTATTCGTTATTTGTCTTGTCGTATATTCATGATGTATCGGTGTTTTGAATCTGTTCTTCTCTTTTTTTCCAGTGTCATTTTATAGTAAAATTGTTTTTGGATCGGTAAGATTTTACACATTTTGAATAGGTTTTCCGGTTGGTCCTTACATGCTTCTTTTTGTTTTTTATTCGCTATAGTTTTAATAATTCTTAACTGTAGTTGTTTTGCTTTTTCTAAGTATGATGGAAATGTCAATCCGTAGCTGTTTAGGCCATATTGAGTCTACTAAACTATAGCATAACAGTAACTGAATGCCTCATTTGAAATTTTGAAATAAATAAAGCGAGCCCGGAGCGCAGAACGCACTTTTCGCCCGGCTCTGCTCTCACCTACAACTCTTTTTGTTTTATTTTGCCTCCGAACCTTGCTGCTACTGTGGACTCGTGCTCTTCACATTTGCTGTGATCCTGGACTTGCAAAGTCACTACGCCATCACAACTATTAACATCAGGGAGAGAAGTAGACATCTGATGCAACAGCGTGATGCACCAGGCGCTTTCTATTAGAATATTTAAATTAATAGTTTTATACCTAAAATATAATATTAGAGCTTTTCAAGCTATTCCCTACACACTTGCATCTAAAACATCTTTTGATTATCATTTCAAACACAGGAATTTACTTTGTGGTAGGTACTGTCACGGGTCACACCGGTGGGAGACAAATAAAACACTTATTTTATGCACATCTGAGATCATTCACATGTCTCTAGAGATTCTGATTCACGTCATTTGTATCACTCTGATCACTAGAGAACATTTCGCGCGCGTTGATAAGTACTCTCGTACTTTATCGCTGGTCGATACCCGGGCTAAAATCACACGTCACTATCTCTATGGTTTCTCGCGGCTGTCAAACTTAAACGGCTTGCCCGTTTTTATACCATTAGTCATTTTACGGATGTTTCGGCACAATTCTGTGTTTTTCGAGTTCTTTCTAAACTACTCCGCAATGTTCGCAAAAATTCGATTATGTGCCGTTCTTCTCGATTTTTAGAATCTTGTAAAAACATTCGAATTTACGTTGCCGAATGATTTATGCTGGATGGTATCAGCAGGAATCTAAAATAAAATCAGGGCAAAGATAGGCAAATTAAAAGCTTGATTCAATAAATGAAAAATTGATTGATTAATAGATATTTAAATTAGAGAATACGGCTGTTGGTGCAACTTATAACCCTTTTTTTCTTCTTGTTTATCTTTTTTTTTCTTTCTTCTTGTTTTTTTTTTTTAGTAGTAGTTCAATTTCTCTGATATGATTAACACGCATGTGAACAATAGTGGTGATAGTTTTACAATACTACAACACTATGTTGTGAATGTAGTAGTTTAGTGTTGGTCCTTACAAAGAGACGGGTACGTCTCGAAACCGGTTGACCGCAATCTTGTAGTGGTTTTGAATAAGTTTGCTAAAATTCTGTTATTATGTCTAACCACAAAGTTAATGCTTTAAATATTAATAATATTAACAATATGTAGTAATTGTATTTCTTTATTATACCATTTATTTTTCTTTTCACACTTATTGTCTTTATTGGTATCATATTATTTGTCTCTGTCCTCCTCCTTCTCTGACTTGTGGCAGCTTCAGTGTTAGCATTTTTTAAAAAATATTTCTGCCTTATTTTTTGTAAAATGTTGGACTGTCATTAAAGTCACTTTTATCAAACATTTTAAATTAAGTCTCTTAAGTACAAGCCAAATTCAATCATTTAAACCAAGCAAAAAATCGCGCTCAATGTATAGATTTTATCATTTATCGGTTGCCGGTCCGTGTTCTTGGATATTTGCATAAATATTGACGCGCGTCAATGAAATAACCGGTATGTGTGTATCATTAACTTTGGTTAACCTAGGGCACTAAGCATCACTAAAATACTCAACAGTTTTGACAAGGAACGTCTGTCTTGCATTAGTTCACGTTCATGTAGTAGGTACAGTGACAACATTTGTATTGACGCTTTTTTTTTGTTTCGTAATATTGTCACAGAACGTGGCTTTGAGAGGCAAATGTAAACACTGCAAATTAATTTAGTTCAATTTATTACCAAAGAACGTCACGGAACACTAGTTAAATTGTAGTATCGTAATAATGTTATCCGAATATTTCACACACGTATTATTGAACTGTTACTTAATTCACACTTATGGACGCTGTCCCAATCGGTTTGATTATTTGTAGTAAACTCTGTTCAATATTCGCTCGTAGAAACTACTCGCCCCGGTATTTTTCCTCAATACCGCGTGTTGTAATATTACGAATCATAGGTCACACTTATTTAAGCTACACAGATGTCACCTTGTTGTCACTACATAAATGACCCCACGTTGCGTGACGCCTTTTATAAGTAAATTCCTCCAAAAGGTTTGTTCTAGAAGAATTGAGAAGTCTACAGAAAGTTCTAGGCTTTTCCAATGAAGCATTTTAGGGCGTCATGGAACGTCGTAGAATTTTCAAGAAAGAGAACGCGGTCACGCCTATGCGAGAAGATTTAAAATATTTCAATGCATCAATGCACGAACAGTTAATAACCTTAATAAAAGATATTTATGTTAACATGGGCCACTATCATCTCTTTCTTTGTAAAAATAATTACGAACATTTCAATTTCCTCTCATTGCCTTTGAGTGTAGAAAAAAAAGACGAAATAGAGCCGACAAAACTTTTATTTCGTTATTTTAAACTATGAACCCTTCACTATTATTTTAATAATTCCATTCTAAAGCATGCTTAGCATTATCGGCAACATACTGTCACGTGTCGTGGCTGCGGAGGGAATAAATAAAAACACTGGAAATTAATAATATAAATTAAAGATTAATTAACTATTCAATGTACAAAATCACTTAAAACTAATAAAACTTAACACTACTCTTTAAATTACAATTTTTTGCAGTATATCATTCGTAAATGAATACTGTTTATCGCTGAGTAATACTTTTTTAACATTTAATAGAACGTTCTATCTAGTTCTCACTCGTAGTATTTATCGCATTTATTTATTTCGCCAATTAGGTACATCGCTCGATTATTTGTTTTATTAATCGCTTTGATTTTTACCGATGACGACTGGCCACACTGGATATCGTCTTGCGCGTGATACGTGGTCGAACGAATCGAAAATCAAGAATCTTTCAAGAAGAGCCCAAAAACTCAAGACGTCACATGTGTAAAGCGCCCTTGAAGCGTCTTTCACGCAAAAACGGCTCTATAAAATTTATCATAAACATTAACTTTGTGATCTTTATATATTTTTAGTTTTTTCTCTTTTTGTTTTTGTGTGGAACCATGCAGGACACTAAGTGTTTTATGCTTTTTTAATATTTGACATATTATTTAAATAACTGTTACACAGAAACAAAACTACAGTGACACTCAGAAACATGCCCAAGGGCTAGTTGAGTGGTGATTAAAAAAAAGTATTTTATTCGAAAAATGGAAATGTAAAAACGTATAACCTCGATATGTTTTTATAACTAATTTAACTATTCCTAAGTTATTATGAATTTAATATAATGACTTCGACAACTCGCTACCTTTAGTTTAGTCGAAACTTATAAAAGACATACGTTCACTCACACTGTAACCAATTTTCGTTTATTCCATGCGTTATCATCTGCCCCCTTCTTTCATATGGAGCCAGTGGTGATAGAAATATATATGAAGAATACTTTATTCTAGTCAAGGCGAGCATCTT
Source organism: Agrypnia vestita (assembly GCA_016648135.1). NCBI lineage: Eukaryota > Metazoa > Arthropoda > Insecta > Trichoptera > Phryganeidae > Agrypnia > Agrypnia vestita. The sequence continues at coordinate 42,268 of JADDOH010002806.1, forward strand.
CTCTTGCCGCGTATTTCATTTATTCTAGAATAAATTCGACAGCTCCAATCAGTGCGGACTGGATTTCCACCGAAGATGAAGTGCACCAGTGCGCCAGGAGCCTCGCTGGGAATATTGCTGTTGGCCTTGCTGAAGGGTGCAGCTTCTGTTCCGGTATCGGACGATGGGGCGGTAGCGATATTGGACTTGGGAGAACCGCGCGGCTTGTCCTACAGCAAGAGAGTCACTCTGGCAGTGAAAAAATGGGCCAAGGAAACACAAAACTGTCCATACACTTTAGAAATTTCGTATGAAAAAAATTGTCACCGATTGGGGTCTCCCTATTTCACGTTTCCTTTGTTCGAAAACCAGCGGCTAGTTCTGGAGAAACCCAAAGAAAGTGAACAAGGAAGGTATTTTCCAGTCAAGCCAAAGCTTGTGGAGATGCGTTGTGACCATTCGATGGTGAGTCCAGTATAATATTGTGGTCTGTGCGTAGTTTTCTGGGCTATTCTGCCGTGTGTTCTGTATTCTGTATTCTGACTCTCTGGCCAATGTTTCGAATCCCATTGCAGGGTCCATCACCAGGACTGATGTTACACATGAAATGTCGGCCGAAGATATCAGATATGCACGGCAGAATATCCCAGAAAACTAAACACACAAGTTTGTGAAGGGCCGTGAAAACTTTAGAACATTTTAATATTGTGGTCGGTTGTTTTTTTTAAGACAGTTTTAAAATGCAAGCGCGTGTCTTTTATTTTTAAAACATTGACTAGACATTTTATGGTAAATGAATTTTTTTGAAGTAAAACATTACAGAAAATGCGCCTCTTTTTATAATTTAAACATTCTGTCAAATAAGTTTTCTCTTCATGTTTCTTGAGAAAAACATATTTATGGAATCCACCTCCAGCGCAACACCAGTTGTGAGGAGATCGAGCATTACTGGATTTATGACAGCTCATATGCTTTATATGATTACATTCCAGAACTGATTGGTCCACTCCGGAAGTGTTTACAATACACAGACGAGTGTTATTGGATTCAAGACGTCTCATATGCTTTATATGATTACTTTCCAGTACTGGTGAAGTCTACTCCAGAAGTGTTTACAATACACAGACGAGTGTTACAATAGTCAATACATCTTATATGCTTTCCTTCCAGAACTGGTGGGGTCCACTCCAGAAGTGTTTAGAATACTCAGACGTAGACACGGTATGCGGGGAAGACAAGATATTCAATACCGACCTATTTGGTGATGTCTATTGTGATTGTATCTTCACGAAAGGACAGCTAACTGTGAGTATCAAAAATCTTACTATATCGATTTTATTAATACAAGAAAACATTTACTATTATACCAATATTTATTGAATTATCAACATGTTTCGGGGTCAATGGTCCCTTCATCAGGATACAAAGTTAATCAAATGTATTATAAAATAGCTTCTCATAGAGACGAAGCTATTTTTTATATGGTAAAGTAGTTATGGAAGCCTTTTTTCAGTGCATATAGGGCTTACGTCCTATCGTACGTCTGGCTTAAGTGACCACTTAATTGTACTTAAGTGTACACCAATTCCACTCAAGATAGAATACTACATCTATCAAATTTTTGGAGGTTGTATATATATTTAATTTTTACACTTTGTTCCATATGCGAGTTGTATTTGTACTACCGCCACCTGGTGGTCGAAATTTTGTCATTACCATAAACCAGTAAAGAAGTTGCCGCCGGTAATGAGATATTTATATTTTTTTAATGAAGTTTTTGAGGCAATACCCTTTTTGTATGTCACCAAATAATAGATGTGGTGGTTCATCATGGGTGAAATTGATGTTCCATAGATAAAATACATAAAATCTTGGAGAAAAAATCTTTACATAGAGGAAATTTCAAATAAAATAAGTAATCTCACAAAAAACAAGTACAACACTGCTTTTTAACACAAACTCGAATTTAAATAAATTGCCATTCAACTGTAAATATAAACTGGATTGGTTGGATAAGAGTGGCTTCTATAAAATTAAATGTGATGATTGTGGCGCTATTTAAATCGGACAATGTGGTGGTGACATAAGAGCAAGAAGAAGGAAAGAAGGAACCTCTTAGAGTTTTCAGGGCACTTTTGGGATACTCTGAGGTGGCGGATCTCTGCATCGAACATGATCACTCGTTTCGTCAAAACAGTGTAGGGGTCAACATCTGGAAGCTAAAGGACGTAGACTGGATGTTTTAGAGTTCCTCGAAATTAATTGAGCTTTTCAAAATGGAAATAACCTCATAAATATTCAAATCCCTGCAAATCTCCGTTATTAAAATAATTACGGTTGTTAGTGTAATATTAATGACAAATCTCCCCCCCACCCCCTCACAAATTGGGCCATATTGGTGACACCCATAAGATGATGGGTATCACCATTGAAAGTGCTTATGCTTACATTTATTTTCAAAATGGAAATAACCTCATAAGTAATCGAATCCCGGCAAATCTCCCTTATTAAAATAATTATGGTTTTTGCAGGTCGACCACAATCAAAAGACCACTCCCTAGCTTTGTCCGGTTAGAAAAAAGCGGAGGAAAGTTGTCTAGCAAGCCCCAATATTACAAGCCTCAATATGATATTCCAAATCTATACCTATGTCTGTCTGTCTGTCTATTCTCTATACAATTCCACACCGTTTGTCCGATTCGATTCAAATTTTGCATACTTATTCTTCAGGACCCGGCGGGTAACAATGGCAACACTTCCACCCTATTCTCTTACCCCTTCCATCCCCCTGACATTTTTTCGATGCAAATCTTTACCATTTGAGCGATCGGACTCAAAATTTGAAAACATATTCTTTGGGACTTGGCGGGTAACAAAGCAAACATTTCCCCCCTATTCTCATACCTCTTCCCCTCCCCCTGACATATTTTCGATGCAAATCTGTAGCGTTTGACCGATCCCTCTAAAAATTTGGAAACTTATTCTTTAGGACTCAGCGGGTAACATAGGCAACATTTCCCCCCAATTATTTTACCCCTTCCCCTCCCCTTGACATATTTTCGATGCAAATGTACGGATTGACTGATCGGACTCAAAATTTGGAAACTTATTCTTTAGGACTCGGCGGGAACATAGGCGATATTTCCCCCCTATTATTTTACCCCTTCCCCCCCTGACATATTTTTGATGCAAATCAGTACCGTTTGACCGATATTACTCAAAATCTGGAAACTTATTCTTAAGGATTCGGCGGGTAACACATGTGACATTTCCCCCATATTCTTTTAACCCTTCCCCTCCCTTGATATATTTACGATGCAAATCTGTACTGTTTAACCGACCGAACTCAAAATTTGGAAACTTATTCTTAAGGCGGGTAACATGTGAGACATTTCCACTCTATTCTTTTAACCCTTCTCTAACCTGATATATTTTTGATGCAAATCTGTACCATTTGATCGATCGGACACAAAATTTGGAAACTTATTCTTTAGGACCCGGCGGGTAATATATGCGACATTTCCCCCAATTATTTTACCCCATCCTTTACCCCTGATATATTTTCAATCCAAATCTGAACCGCTCGATGGATCGCGCTAAAATTTTGGAAACTTATTCTTTAGGACCTGGTGGTTAACATTGGTGATATTTCCCCCCTATTCTTTTACCCTTTCCCCTCCCTCCCTCTGATATATTTTCGATGCAAATCAATACCGTTCGAATAGAAAGTTTGTTTCTCACAAATTTATTTTAAGCTTAATCCTTAACCCGTGCAACGCCGGATATGAACAGATAGTAAATATATATTTTTTAGTTTAAAAAAGGTTACTTACTAGAAAAACATCTTTAGTGTTCCTTTTTGCATCGTAACAACACACATATTTTTTGCGCACATTCTTTTGAATGCGGTCTAGCTATAGTGTAATATCTACACTATAGTGTAATAACAAATCTCCCTAACCCCCTCCCCCTCACAATACACTTTACTGTTGGGCCATGTTGTTTGAAGATGATGAGTGTCACCATTGAAGCGCTTGGGCTTACATTTTATTACTTTTCTGTGGATTAAAACTTAGTGTATAAATTAAATTGTTTTAATCATGAGCTTCCACTCTGTAAACGAAAGAACATTAAATTTAATAAACACATTTATTAAAATAGTATTGTTATCATTCTTACTTGCAATTTGTTCGATTATATTATAATCAATCAAAAATAACCTAGAGGATTTTATTTTATTTGTATCTTCTTCTATTCCGAAACGAGTACATTTTGCTTCAAAAATACTCATCCATTGAAGTTTTACATTTGAAGTTTTTCTCATGAATTTATCTTTAACAAATCTCTCCGTTAAATTTCTGATATTTTTGGATTTATCGGCTGTATTTTTCTTCATTTCGCTAAAATTTTCAAAATATTTGTTTAAACCTATTCCGTTTCCTGCATTAATTCTTCTAACAAATATCCCACAATCTGTATATTTCCATCATCTAAGTTAGTGTCACGATTTATGGTGTCAATGAAATCCAAACCTATATTTTATCATGTCGTGTGTAGTATAGTTTTTACCTTTTTTAAAGATTGAGTTTTTATTATCGTATCATGCAGTTTTACCTCTTGCAGGTGTCCCAGGATTAAAAAGGCATTTTTGTTGGCATCAAAAATTGAGGTTATGCAGATTGCATTTGATTTTGGATCTTCACTCGCTTTTACTATTAATTCAAATCGTAACTTTTCCATTCTTGTCATAATGGCTTTAGAAATGTTGTTTTAACAATGTAGTTTTCTAAGTATTTGTTAGTTTTATTGAAATAAAATCTGTATTGCGTTACTCTGAAAAGAGACTATATTTCTTAAGCGAAATATAATATTTTCCATTAGAATACAAAACAATAAACATAACAAAAGTACACATCATACCTGAAAAGAGAAACAATCACGAATCATGATTATCTCAATAATTCACGCAACACACGATGTATCGTCGACTGTCAAATGTTTAAGAATTTGCACGGCAAATTCAAGCGTTCGATTGATAAAATCAAATGTCATAACATCTACATCTACAATATAATTAATTCAATGTTGAAATTATTTACAGAGTAGGAAATATTTACTAATCAACTAAGCTAAAAATGAAAAGTGATTGTCTACAATAAATAAAATAAATTTTGATAGCAGTATTTTTAAACCATGTACTTACAATTAGGAATTTCCTTGAATTGGTTGACCATCTTAAAGTTTTGTATACCCAGAATAATGCTTTATTTGATGTTGCCAATTAGTTTCTAAGTATTCCGATTGAGGAAATTAGAATCATTGCTTCAGCATCTTCAGCCGCACTCCGTGATGCAGTCTTCCAGGACCTCTTCTGCTCGCAAATTTGCCTTGGCTGATTAGTTGCAGGATTTGGTACTTCTTTGCGTAGCTATATGGCCAAAATAATGGCCAAATATGGCCAATGTATACGGCCAATATGGCCAAAATAAAGCGATTTCCGGATTTTTGTATTTTTAGGATTTATTTTGCCTTTCATATCCGGATCATATAACATTCTCAGTAATGCCGTCAATCCAGCTTCATTTTAGAAGCCGTCTGTAGATCCACATCTCAAATATTTCAAGTGGTTTTAGCCTTCCATGGACTTCCTAATAGGTACAAAATCTATACAAACAGATGTCTCAAGTAGTTTGTAGTGGGATATAAAAGCAAAGGCAGCAACATCCGAAAAATTAATAAAGGTTTTTGAATGCAGTCACCGAGAATTACTAATTAAAAATGTACTAAATTCTATATTGTATATATCTATCCCTTCCAAAATATGTTTCCTGTAAAATATCGAATTCATAAACTAGTAATCCTCGACGATGGAATTAAATTTTTCTTGGATATAGCTGCCTTTGCTTTTATACCCCGTAAAGTTCAACCAAACTCATGTTTCGAATAATGACGTGGCGATGATGAATATTCCATTATGCCTACACTTTCAGGAAGACGCCGACTGTCACGAATACTACCAGCAAGGACCGTGCAAGAGTGATGAAGTTCTGGTGTTTGACGTCGTCTCAGAACTGGGCAAGTGCGCTCCTGACCTGTGCTACAAGGAAAATAAGTTGTGGGCCGCTGACGAAAAGAAGGCCGAACCTGCGGCATCGGGAGCAGTATCTGGACCCACTCAAAAAATGTTCGCACCACTCAACGGCACTGGACCGTGTCTGAAGTTAATGTCGTCGGATGGTTGCGATCTGAGCGGGAATCTCATGTTTCTGGTTGATTTTGAATCCAAGCTGCCCAGATGCTTTTATTATGGACATTCGCCATTAGCTGGTGTTGATGTACCCCCTTGCCAGAATTTTGATAGCAAAAATCTTGAATGTTCTGGGAAGTTTAATGTCGCGCAAGGATCAGAGGAGCCTTACAAAAATGCCAACCACGGAAATTTTTAGCGCCAGGTATTTTTCAATGTTCAATTTTACTGTAAAGAGATCGTTGCTTGTGACATTTTTTTGTTGACCATTCAATTATTATATTTTATTTCTTTGCTTTCCATAAAATACAATATGTACATTCATTAAGGTGTCCGTCTCACTAGAAAACTCTGTGTTGAGACAGGCAAAGTTTACATTTTTCATTCACGCAAGTGTCTTATATATAATTTTTTTAAAGAAAAACATCAATAATTGTCTACATTCTGCCAAAAGTAATAGTGTTTACGTGAAATAATGATTACCCTTATATAATATGTTACCTGGCTGGACATTAAATAAATAAATGATCGACCAAATTTTGTTCACTGATGTTACATTTTTTGGAAACGTAAATTTTGAAACATTTTCTAGCATCGTAATGTATTGTTTAGAGCCCAGTTATCTTAAATTTGTGTCCAAAAGTGATTCATTAAAATATCACGTTGAATGGAAAGCTAAAGAAAATAAGTTATTTTTATATAAAAAATATAAACAAAATGTTTTAGGAATGCGTCCAGCGATGTACTTATTGTAATATAAGAAAATAGAAAAGGAGCATATCTTTCTATCGTCCAACGCAGTTTTGCTTAAACGTATTGAAAGAATCGCTCCATTTTTCTCTGTGTACATACATATATTTTATGCAATGGATTTCCTATTGCAAATAAAAAACTAAAACACGTGATTATTTTTATGAATATTATATATTTATTGCCTTTTATTAACATTTCATACAACATTAAAATAATATTTCAATTAAAAAAGTTAATAATTCGATATGAAATATGATTTTCTTAATAAAAAGTTAATGAAATGCTTGAGCTTCATGTGATTGCGCCAATTTCGTAATATTAGTTTCAACTTTTGTTAAATACTGACTGTTATATTTTCTTTAATTTAAAGATGAATAATTTATTAACACATGATGTAGTTACGAACACAATAAATACGATAGCTGAGTAAAGAAGAAAAAGCATAGACAAAACAAAAACAAAACATAGAGTGTGTCTCGGAGCAGTGTTGCCCTGCTGCTCGCTGATACACCGTGTTGCAAGGTAGGTATAACAAATAAAATCTCAAATCTGCTCTTTGGCTTATTTGTAATCGATTTCGTGATTTTTTTCTCTAAATCTATATTCACTACTGCGCTAAAACCCTTTTCTATATATTATAATAAGAGAAAGGAAATGCTATGATGGATAAATTAACTTATTTGCACAGAAGAGATTATCGATGGCGAAAACGCACACAAAAAGCATCATGATCACATAGATTGAATATTATTTTGGCTTCACGGTCATTTTTATCTCAATAAACTGGTCTTTTTAATTTTCACTGAAACACGTCTGACAGAAATGGAATAATTAACAAAGCTGGTATTGGTATTATTCGCGAATATTCATATTGGTGACGTGTGCAGTTTTTATTTTTCTATATCAACACGACGCCCGCTCTAACTCCTGCAGCGCCTTCTAAATGCTAAAAATGCATCAATGGCCAGCTAGACCTCTAAAACGCCCACGAATACACGAGCTCTGGCTTTGATAATCTACGAACAAAGCATAGCTAAAAAAAAACAAATTAATTAATTAATTACGAAGACATACAGAAAAATATAATTCACGAAAAAATATTAGGTTACTACTGGGATTCGAACCCAGGTCACCTCCTTTCCGGGGCCGGTGCTCTGACCACTAAGCTATAGCAACCCTCTATGTTTCCGTGAATATATCGACCTTATATGTAGTTCTTATTTTTAATTAATTGATTAATTTTTTATTTTTTTTTGGTGTGACCTGGGTTCGAATCCCAGTAGTAACTAGATTTTTCTGTATGTCTTTCTGTTTGATTAATTAATTTGGTTTTAAAAAATTTCACAGAACTTTGTTTTGAAAAATTACAACTTCACAAATATGAATGTGTTCTTGAATATATATAAAGCATAGCTATGTCGAGAGGTAATCCTATAAATAAATACCACAATATTGTTTAATTGGTTATATTGAAAGTCACTCTACAACACAGTTAGTTATAATAACATTAGTTAGTTAGTAACATGTTTTTCAATATCTTGAATTGTACAATTAATTATGTCTTATATGTTTATACATAAGGGTCAACCGACCTGTTGATAACCTGTAAAAAAAATAAAGGGCGTCGGTTTAGAATCACAAATCTAATGGAATACTGTGTGTAGATTCATTTTCCTACTGGCAATTATATTGATCTTCTTTTGTCTAGGTAGGTACATAAAGATATCATTTTAAGAGAAATACCTCAAATTTCAGAATCACTATATAAAAAATACTAAAAAGCACATGTTTCTATCATCTAATGGATCCTAAGTATATTATTTTTCCTACTGGCAAGAAAATCCACCATAGGTATCGTGTTCATACATAAAATATTGATATAAAGAGATAGAAAAAGAATTTTAAAATATTTTATGTTAAAATAAAACCCAAATTACTTTGTTTCATACGGAAGAAAAAAATATTCTTCGAACAGTTAATATTTTATGTCATGTTATTTGTTGTTATTTCCATTTCTTTGGATATATTCTTTGTTATTTTTTTTTCATTTTCTCTTATTGCACCCCAGAAATAATGACGTGGTTTGTGCAGACTTCTCGCCGCACCGCCGCTGTCTGAGACCAGTTTATTAAAAATTAACTTACTTAACAAATGCCAATCTCGATGGCGAAAGTGTAGGGCCGATATAGGAATGTTTGCTCATACAACAGCCTTGAGTTTGTGGTGAGTCCCTCTTCACTTCAGAGAGTGTTTAAAGCGTTTTTCTTAACGATGTCCGATGCAAATTTAACAGATCGACGAAATGGAGGTGCAACAAAACTAGTTCACCCATCACCCGCGAGTCACCCGGATATATCTGCAGGCTCGGATATAATTATAATTAATTAATAATATTAGCAAGTCACTAGAAACGAATTTAATTTAAACACTATTCTTAAATAATCACTGTTTCTCAATTAATCATAAATTCAGTAATCACTCGTCTGTGAAACACTTTTTTATCGCTTGCTAGAATATTCTTTTCAATTATCGCTCGTAAATAAGCACTTCGCTCGATATCTTTCGCTTCAGATTAACCAGCTCATTGGTAAATTATCCTCTTTTCCAGCCCCTACTCCCGCCAAATCCACTCCCAATCCTTTTTTGATCGCAGCGACTCGCGTGTGGCCTATTAATAAAGTTAATCAAAAAGTGATATTTAATGATATGTGTTCGATCTTTATGAACAGGACCAGTGTCACTGAACACAACCACATTCCTTCACATTTTCATAGTGCACGCTCTACTAAAACCCTTTATCTATGACATTTACAATTCAACTTTGAACTGTCTTGTTGGCTTGACGTGTTTTTGTTCTGAGTTTCGTGTGTGCCCGTTTACGTGAGCGTGAAGCCTTCGGATAAGGATTAAGATGCCACACATAAGATTTCCTGAGCTACTGCCCTTCTGATAAGGGAGAAAACCAGCGTTGTTCCTTTGACCTGGACCAAAAGGACAAAGGTAAGAGCGTGCTTTCCTTTTGACCTTTCTTTCCTTCCAGAACCCCTCTTCCCACATCTTAACTTATCCACTTCACATTCCGTGGTCAAACAATATGTATAAAACAAATTTATTGTTAACTATGCCAAACGGCAGAATTCATCAAGAGTTGCAGCAATATCTATTTTTTCCGACAAATACATATTATTTTAGGTTAAAGTCAGTTACTTTTATGTTAAAGATAAGCTCTAGAATTCGTTGATTTTCAAACAAATCTCAAATCTTACAAAAAAATGAACATTTCAACATTACAATGTCGAAAAATTCAATATGAACGATATTCGATACTTTTATTAGTACCTATCTTCTAAGAACACAATGACTAGATTTTGTCCGCGGAGGGATAATCATTGATAAAGATGAATAGATATCTCACAGAGACGAAGCTATTTTAATGGGAAGTAAACATGGAAGTCTTTATTGGGAGTTTACGGGACTGCCTGTCTTAAAGGCTGACTTAAGTGATCAATTTACCTAATGCAACGTTCACCGATTCCACTCAAGATCAATCACACATCCTGCAAACTTTGGAACGTCGAATTTATAACATATTTATGAATCTCATTTTGCATTATTTGATACAACTACATTGTGTAAAGTTATCACTTAGGCCAGCCGTAAAGACAGATCTTAAGCCTTGTAAACGCTTAATAAAGACTTCCATACATACTTTCCCATATAAAAAGCTTCGTCTCTGGGGGATATCTATAATTTATCTTAATAAAAAACAATTTTTATGGCAGACGTCAAAAAGCTGCAGCGTTGGTTAGTCAAGAGCAACAATAGGTATGTGATAAGGGATGGAAGTGTGGGGAGGCTCCCCGTACAATAAGAATAGACTGGCGCAAGGCTTTATTTCATTTCATCTTTTTCATTTTACTTTTCTGTTACTTTTCTATGCCATGTTCAACTTGATTTTATTTTATGTACTTCTCAATAAATTTTGGTTTTCTCGGCAGCCAAACGACAGTGACGTGGTTTTGTGTGGACACCCCGCCGCGCCACACACGTGCCTTAGCATCGTCTGCGGCGTGGCGGTGTCGACCACTTTAGTGGTCCTAAAATAATACCGATCTGGATGGCGAATGAAAAGGGCAGATATGGTAGCTGTTGCTCATAAAACGGCCCTGGCCTGTCTCTGTCCTCCTTCTCCATTTTGATCCAATCTCTAATCTTCAGCTGTCGGCCCTGGATCAGTCTCGAGCGGCTGCCTTGTTTCCGAGTCCGGACTTACATAATGAGCGCCTCTAAGGAAGAGGGCGTTCATGGAGCCGCCACTTCACCTCGGATATCCTAGGCAAAGGTTTTCGAATCCGTATTCTATGAAGGCCGGACGCCTTCCTATCCAGCCTGAAGGAACGAGACCAGGAGCCAGGAGACGAGACTTGTGGCAGCTTCAAAGTTTGCAATTTTTTTTCAATATTTCTGGCTCATTTTTTGGACTGTAATTTAAGTTACTAGTATTAAACATTTTAAATTATTTCTCTTGAATACAAGCCATTTTCACTCACTAAAACTCAAAAAAAAAATCATTTAAATTTTTCATCATTTATCGGCAGCCGGTCCGTGTTTATAGACATTTGCATACATATTGACGCGCGGTCAATTAAATAACCGGTATGTATTTTTAACCTAGGTACGACCCAACACTAAAATACTCAACAGTTTTGATAGGAAACGTCTGTCTTGCATTAGTTTATTTGTATTCAAACTTTTTTTTTCATTTCATAATATCTTAACTATAATGCATCTTGTCGTGAGGTTGTGGATATACATTAGAATATAGCCTCATTGCGGACCAGAGTAGTGTATAGTTACTATAGTCAGTAATTGTTACGGACAGGATTAGATGTGGCCCTGAGAAGGGCCTTTTCAGAAGATAACGAGGAGAGCTCCACAGCTCGACGCGGTCGCCACGAGTGAAGTGGGACTGGTGACGTCATCTTTGTAGGCGGGCGACCGGCCCGCATGGGCGATGGCATCAGCATTTTCCCGAGGTATCGTGAAGCGACGCGAGATTTTGATGAAGTTTTATTTTAATAAATAAAAGGAAATTTATGTGGCTATTGGATAATATTATGATATCATTATGTGATGGAAAATCGATATTATTGATGTTTTATTGTTAGTATTGCTTGGAAATATTGAAATATTCACGATGTAATTATGCAATATTTATATTTCTATGAATTATTGTCACATTTTTTGATAAAATAAAGAGGATGAATCGTTTTCACGACAGCGATGGTGGACGGGAACGGCATGTGGAACGGACTAGGTCCATATTTATGAATTAATATTCTTACAAAATACACATTACTGAATCGCTTTTCGAAGCAATGGCTCATACGGGACGGACAGTGAGGTCAGTGTATAATTTATCGAATCGCTTTGCGATGCTCGTAGAGCTGACATTAAGGTCAGTAAAAATATTTCTAAATATTTCACCTTGAACGGACTAGGCCCGCGTTGGTGAATTTAGATTTTTATGAAATGTAGTTCGACAGAAACGATGCTCGTACGGAGGTCAGCGCATAATTGAATCGCTTTTGCGAAGCTCGTACGAGAGTCTGACATGGAGGTCAGTAGAAATATTCGGGTACCCCAATTCCGTTAGGGGCCGGTCGAGAGAAGGCTTGACCGGCCATGCCCCGGACTGCTTTGTACCCGAGTAGGGGCTGGTCGAGAAAAGGCTTGACCGGCTCTATACCGGACTGTTGTTCAGAGTTCAGTCTGGGCGCCCGCCGCGAGCAGACATGCTTAAGCTAGCTCTGGGTGACAATACCCAACGCCGAACAGTCCTACCTATTATCAAAACCAATTAGTTATAAGATTAGGTTTTAATAGAATTTTGTATAATAATTATCTTTAACAGTGAAAATTTATTTTTAATCCTTATTTATGACATATCTCTAATATATGAAGTGACGTATTTTAGTGAAGATAAAGTATGTGGTGTAACTCTAGGATTTTAAAAGACTAAAAAACACTGTAACCTGCTTTCAGTCGTAACGGTTTGGTTCACTAAATTCAATATTAGTGTTTATATTATTTTTTAAGTGCTTTATTTAATAATCTATCCTTTGATAATTTCTTCCTTTGTTTACTATATATATAAACTGTGAATTTCGTTTCTGCTGATGACATCGCCCAAACTTGAGTGGTGACAATACCAATTATTTTTTTATTTTTGTTATTACTGTTTCTGGACCTAAATACTTTTGTATAGTTCTTTATAGTAATAATTTATAATAATGAATAATAATAATTAATAGTTTTTTTAATAATATACTTTGTGCGATAGTATAATCTACAAAAATTTCTCTCAAGACGTTTTGGTGAATTTCTGAATCTTGACAGGATAAAATGTCCAAAACACCAAATAAGGAATAAAGCAGAAATGAGGTGACTGCTACCTTCAGGATTGGAGAATCAGTGAGTCGCGAATCTTTTGGTGCGGTGCCACCATTAGTGCAAACACCACCTAGAGAGAGAGCGGTTTCGCTACCTGGCGACAGCTCACCGAGAAGGCTGGAGAGTGACTTCGAGTTGGCCCCACCGCCTCCTCAGCCACTCCTATCCACTGGCAGACGAACCAAGAAACAGAAGCGGGACGAGGATTCATTGATGTCACTGGCCCCGACTCCTATATCACCTACACCTCAAACACCTTACCAATACCAGGAAGGAGTGTGATAGGCCGATACGCACCTGGGTCTGATTGGTGCTTGCCATTGTTCTTTAGAATGACACAGAGGAGGCCCTTCTTCCATGCAGAGGGGAAAGTCCCCGCTTTCATACACGTATTAAGCATATTCGTAACCTCATTCCTGGCAAATCTCCATACATTCTTAATAATCACGCCAGTTAGTCTGACCATACCTGGGGCCTTAATTGCTCCCAAATTTCTTATGACATTGTTAACTTCCGCCGCCATGACTGGAGGAGGCTCCGAGTTATCGCGAAGCATGTAGCTAGTGGGGACCCTCGCCATCGCACTGACAAGCCGGTGATGGTTCGTGTCCCCATCAGCCACACGCAGAGATACTTCGGGTTTCGATGGTTTCAGAGTGACCAACCGTAGTTTCCTCACCGAGAAGAATCCCAAAAAGGATCCGGGCCGAATCTCTTCCTCCACCATCAATGAGCCCGGTAATCTTCCATGGGTCGGCATTCCCAATCTCCGAGGCTCACTTTCTCCAAGAGTCTCTTTTGGCATTTCGGAAGGCGGTGGGGTACGCCATTCGAGTAACCCGCAGTGCCTCATGTAGCGCCGGCTGGTCCACAGCTGGCACAGTGCCGAGCCTAATTGCGCCGCATCGTCAGTAGGCCCGCCGATACGACGACCGCAATCACGCAAGCTCGTATGTCCACCACGGTGTCTTAGTTGGCTTACCCGGTCGGGTGCGCCCCAGAGATAGGTCATCCGCCCTAACAACAGCATTATTAAACCAATCACCTACCCGGGTTGGCTCAGTTATACACCTTTCGAAAACTTCACATAATTAGTCTTTTAGTCTTAACTCAAACTCTTTCCAATTTGCATTCTTTGTCCGGAATCACCTTTCCATCCTCGGAACGTCAGGGAGGCATTTTCTTATCGTGAAGGTGATCACCGTCTTATACTTTCCAGTCATCATCAGTCCCAGTGCATTACTGGTACAGAGAGTGATATCAATGCAACTCTCCCCGGCGGGTCCGGAGAATGTTGTTGGGAAACCGGGGGCATTGAGTATGTCAACGGCGCCTCTTCTTTTGCATATAAACCTATCCAAGTCGCGGTCCCACCAAAGAGGAGAGCAAGCATTGAAATCAACTCCTATTATCACAAACTTACCTTTCAGTTGATTCAGCACGTTAGTGAGCCCTCGGACGTGGACTTCTACGCGATGCGAGAATTTAAAATACACAGAGATAAAGTAAAATTGAAAACCACCTAGAATGACTGATAGGCATGTACGATATTCATCGGAGAGGTGCGCCAGATACAGCGGCCTCGGCTGACCGGTGTCGACCAAAATCCCTGCACCAGGCTGCATTCCCTCCTCAAGTTTCACAAGTGGTGCTTCAACATTTGGCGACTTACCACGCCAGGTGTACTGCTCCTGGATGAGTGCAATTGGGAAAAGGTGGTCTTGCATCACGCGCTAGACTTCAAGATTAGTTTTTTTAAATACCAGATCTGCTACGGCGATATAGGTCGGGCACAATTTTTTTCCGGTCGGGTGGTCCGCGGTTCTGTTGAAGCACGAACAAGTTGCACAGCGCGCAGGAGCCGATTTGTTGGGGCAGGCTTCATCAGAGTGTCCTTCTGTGGCACAGTGTAGTTCCAACCGATAAAACAGTGGCCAGAATCTATAAGTAAGGTTCGCACAGCCGGCAGCATAGTGTATATACAATTGACAGCGGAGCCATCTCGCCGGCCAAACATCATGACTTTTTTAGTCGTTTTTTGGAATTCCTCTTGTGTGACTGAGCACTTTCCTTCAAGATTGCTCCTGTATATTTCTTTCAGTAAGTCAGGTTCAGTTGTATCACGTGGGATATCATAAATAACTATTCGAGGAAGTTGTCCAGTTGACTCTACAATTTTGGGCCTTTTGCTTCCAGCCTAGCCTTGGCTTGTTTGGCTCCCTCTAGACCTTTATTCGTAGAAGTCTCCAGAAGAATGCCAGCACCTCTAACCCGCCTTAGCCGTACCGGTTAGAAGCCATAGCTAGAAGGACTCAGAGTCCCCATGACCTTAGTCTTAGTGACGTCAGACGTAACACCCTCCGGATTTTGGGGATATATGAGAATTGCAGGTGACATAGGAGTAGTTGCCTTTGCCGCACCATTTACCATCACCGTACTGCTAGTAGATGCCGCCTTTGCATAGGACAGCTTTTGTTCCATCGGAACCTGCTCCAAAGTCCGCGTTGTCCTATCTTCAGCCACTGTCTTCTGAAGTCCCTCAATAGCCTCCCTGAGATCAGTAATATTATCGCCGTAAAGTTTCTTATAAACTTCCAAGCAGCCACGCAGTCTCTCTATTTCTGTTAGCATAGCGACCGCTGCAGTCAGGATGTCCATATGACAGTATGATAATCTTGCTCGCTGATCGGCGTTCATTCGGTTTTTCTCTTCCCTAATTGAGGTAATTGAGGCTCCGCTGATTTTTGCCAGGCGCAGGCCTGTAGGTGACATAGGAGTCGGGGCCAGTGGCATCAATGAATCCTCGTCCCGCTTCTGTTTCTTGGTTCGTCTTCATTCAATTCACCGAAACGTCGTGAGAGAATTTTTTGTAGATTATACTATCGCACAAAGTATATTATTAAAAAAACTGTTAATTATTATTATACATTATTATAAATTATTATAAATTATTATTATAAAGGACTACACAAAAGTATATAAGTCCAGAAATAATAATAACAAAAATAAAAAAATTATTGGTATTGTCACCACTCAAGTTTGGGCGATGTCATCAGCACAAACGAAATTGAAAGTTTAAGTTTTTATATATAGTTAACGAAGGAAAAATTATCAAAGGATAGGTTATTAAAGAAAGCACTTAAAATTAAATATAAACACTATTATTAAATTTAGTGAACCAAACCGTTACGACTGAAAGCAGGTTACACTGTTAAATTCATCATCGCGGACCTAGTCCGTTCAAGGTGAAATATTTAGAAATATTTTTACTGACCTAAATGTCAGCTCTACGAGCATCGCAAAGCGATTTGATAAATTATATACTGACATCACTGTCAGCTCCCGTGTGAGCCATCGCTTCGAAAAGCGATTCAGTAATGTGTATTTTGTAAGAATATTAATTCATTAATACGGACCTAGTCCGTTCCACATGCCGTTCCCGTCCACCATCGCTGACGTGAAAACGATTCATCCTCTTTATTTCATCAAAAAATGTGACAATAATCCATAGAAATATAAATATTACATAATTACATTGTGAATATTTCAATATTTCCAAGCAGTCATAACAATAAAACATCAATAATATCGATTTTCCATCATATAATGATATCACAATATTATTCAATAGCCACATCAATTTCCTTTTATTTATTCAAATAAAACTTCATCAAAATCTCGCGTCGCTTCACGATACCTCGGGAAAATGCTGATGTCATCGCCCATGCGGGCCGGTCGCCCGCCTACAAAGATGACGTCACCGGTCCCACTTCACTCATGGCGACCGCGTCGAGCTGTGGAGCTCTCCTCGTTATCTTCTGAAAAGGCCCTTCTCAGGGCCACGTCTAACCTGTCCGTAACAATTATTGACTATAGTAACTATACACTACTCTGGTCCGCAATGAAGCTATATTCTAATGTATATCCACAACCGTAATGTATAACAACAAGAGGATATGGGCCGTTATATCTGCTTTACACTTTATTCCTACTAGTGGTTTTTTCAAAAGGTGCAAATATTTTAATTAGTTTATCCGGTGGTTTTCTTGCTTCATAGACTTTTGTTTTTTTGTTTTCTGACGTTTCGTGAATACGCTCATAAATATTTTTCATCTTGTCCTTGTGGCGGACCACGTACTCTTGATAATAGGTTTTATCATAAAAGGCGTCATACGGGTTTCGATTCTTGGTGTGTCCAAACAATAGTTCCACTGGCGTGAAATCGGTTGAAGTATGTATTGTATTATTATAAGCTATGATGGCATATTTCATTAAAATTTCTATATTATCATTATAGTTTTCTTTTAGCCATCTTATTTGCTCTATGATGGTAGAATGAAATCTTTCTACTATTGAATTCGATTCCGGATTATGTGGTGTCATGAAGTGGACTATTATTTTGTGAAATTTTAATAATTGCTGGACAGTTTCGTTGTCGAATTCGCTTCCATTGTCCGTAGTAATTTGTTCAGGTAATGCGAAGCATGAAAAATAGTGTACCAATGCATTGCATACCGATATTGCGGTTTTGCTTTCTATACTCATCGCTTGTACGAATTTAGAAGATGCATCTATAATGGTTAGGAAGTTTCTACCTTGTATTGTGAACACATCGACGTAGATTCTTTAAAATGGTTGGAATAAGGTTTCCGTTAATTGCATAGTGACCTGTTTGGGGTGCCGTTCATATTTGTTTCGCTTGCAAATTTCACACTCGTTTATATATTGCGTAACCATTTCTTTCATCTGGTACCAATAGTGCTTCCTTTTTAGGTTTTTAATTTTTTCCTTAATTCCACGATGATTAGTTTTGCCTTCGTGGTATCCTTTCAAGATTTCAAGTTGTTCCTCTTTATCTGTTATATTTATACATCGCTTAGTACAACTTGTTAGTTTAGGGCCATTTGAGTTGAAATTCTCCAAACAAATTCTACTAAATTTATGGTATAATTCATCAGCATCAAAGTAACAAAAGTATTTCTTTTTATTAGACGCATAATCCTTTAAGAATTGTAGAATTTCATTATAGTTATTTTTCTTTGGGATTGACACCAGGAACATTTTTTTGAGTATCATTATGGTTTTGAACTATTCTCCTTTAGCTTAAATATGTATTTTTTATCAGGAATTGTGATGTTTTAGAATCAATCGCTTCATCTAAACTATTTTTTTGCTACAAAATGAACGACCAAAATCTCACAAGAACACCGAATGTTAAAGATCTAGGTGTTAGATTTGTAAGCAACCTAACATTTCACGATCACATAGAGACGATCAGTGGTAATGCTTTGAAAATGTTAGGATTTGTTTTGCGTACTGCCAGAGTTTTCGAGAATACCCGCGTACTGAGAACTCTTTACAACTCTTTGGTGCGAGTAGACTCGAGAGTGGCTCGATGATCTGGGGGCCACATGAGGGCAAGTACTCTCTTATGGTGGAGAAAATCCAAAAGAAGTTTCTGAGATATCTCTACATGAGAGAGTACGGGCATTATCCTTGGCTTTACCCAACCGAGTTTCTCCAGGGTATGCTTGGCTACAATAGTCTAGAGACTAGAAGGAATGTGTATTTGATTACATATTTTTATCGATTGTTGCGCGGTATGATCGATAATCCTGAAATTATGCAGAGCATTGGTTTGTATGTTCCTGATAATTAAATTAGACATCGTCAGCATAGATTGTTTCACATTCCAATAAACAGGACCAACCTGCCGATGGTTATGCCTGTTGGAAGAGCCACAGCTATGCTGAACAAAATCGCTTTGGGTATTGATATATTCCATGTGTCTGAGGGGGTTTTCCGAAGCGGGATTCTCCTACACCTTTGACCAGATTTAATATTATTTTGAATTTATTAAATATTTTTATTTTGATATATACTTCCATAATATGTATGCCTTGAACACTTAGTTTGTAATGTATATATTATTAAATAAATTGAATTGAATTGCATTGAATCTAGTGATGGAATTCCACGAGTATCTTCATCTTCCACAGAGCGGATCGAGCTTTCTTCCATGGGCTCTATTTCTTGAGTTTGGGGTCTGGTAAATCATTTACTGATTAAGTTATTTCACTTTTAGTATCCATTTTTTCCGTTGTATGGTCTATGTTGACTACTAGTGACTCGTTTTCATAAGCATTGATTTGTTTACGCGACAATGCGTCAGCATTCGTGTTTTGTTTCCCCTTTTCCAATGAGAAGAGCCACACGAGGGGTCTATGGTCGGTATATATTTGAAATTTTCTTCCATATAAATACGGTCAAAACTATTTAACCGCCCATATAATAGCGAGGGTTTCCTTCTTAATTGTGGAGTACTTTTGTTCCGTTTCTTACAGTGTTCTTGATGCATAGGCTATGGGTTTGTTGGCTCCGATTTTTCCTTGAGACAGAATTGCACCTAAAGCGACATTCGACGCATCTGTCGTCAATATAAAATCTCGTTAAAATTTGGGTATTGCAAAATCGGATGATTAGTCAATATTTGCTAACTAGTTTCGAATAATGTTATGAAATTTGCATCATGCACTATTTTAGCTACCTTTTTGAGACATTTTGTCATCGGTTTTGTTATATTGGCAAAATCCTTAAAGAATTTTCTGTAATACCCTAATAACCCTAAAAATGCCTTTATCTCTTTAGTTGTTTTTGGTACTGGGTAGTTGATAATAGCTTTAATTTTTTTTCTGGATTCGGTTTCATGCCTTCACTAGTAATGACGTGACCGAGGTAAGAGACTTCGTGTTTTAAAAATTCGCTCTTTTCGATCTGTATTTTAATATTGGTTTCTCTCAATCTGTCGAACACTAATTTAAGCTTATCAAGATGTTTCTGCAGGGATGTAGAGTACACAATGATGTCGTCTAGGTACACCTTACATTTTTGTTTTGCAATCCTCTCAAAATGTTATTTATCAACCTCTGAAATGTCGCTCCACTATTGCACATTCCAAAAGGCATTCGTTTGAACTCATAATGTCCTCTTTCTGTACTGAAGGCAGTTTTTTCTAAGTCTTCCGGCTCCATTTCGACCTGATGATAACCAGATACCAAATCTATTGTTAAGAAATAATTACATTTCCCTTGTTTATCCAATATATCATTTATATTAGGTAAGGGGTACTTGTCTTCGATTGTCTTAACATTGAGACGCCTGTAGTCGATGACCATGCGATATTTTGGTTTTCCCGATGCGTCTGGCTTCTTAGGAACAATGTGTACGGGGCAGCTCCAAGGTGACATAGAGGGTTGTATTATGCCTTGATCTAACAACTCCTTTACTTGTTTGTTGATTTCTTTTGTCACCACATATGGCTGTCGATATGCCATTGTGTATACTGGGGTCGTATCCGAGAGGCGTAATTTATGCTTAGTCTTGTTTTTGAAACTTAAGGGTAGCTTTTTCGAGTGGAAAATATCCCGAAAATCGTAACATAATTTACGAATTACTTGTTTTTCTTCCTCATTAAGATGGTCAAGTCGTAGCTTAGCCAGATTTTGTTTTTGAATGCCGTCTATTACTGTGTCTATGTTTTTGGATTGAGCGTGCGTATTGTTTATTTCTATCGGCTATTGTCTCGATAGTTATGGGTTCGGATAATTTTAATGTTATTCTCTTCTCTGACTTGTTAAGTATTGTCGTTATAATTTTGAAATCCTTGGCCATTACTATTGCATTTGGCATTTCTAATCCATGACCGAAATTCGTATACGCGATTATGCCTTCACCTTCTTGTTTTGTGACAGGTAATTTGACGATATGATTCATCCTTGGTTCTATATCCAATTGATAGACGCACGTTCGATCCCCTTCTGTCTGTTCTTCATTCTCGTAATGTAATTTTAAAATTGAAGTATTTGTTCTCAGTAATTTGTTTTTTATGTCAATTTTCGCTTTCAGTTTTTCCAATAAATCTAGACCGATTAGTCCGTCGTATTTTCGATTGAATTGGAAAACACGGAATTTATGTTTTCTATCCGTTTTGAATGATTTGAGTAAAGGAATATTTATAACATATTTGTGATTAGAAATTTGGTGAGCTGTTTGTATTTGGAATGGTTCTTCTATAATAAAATCTGCAAAATATCTTTTTGCTATTTAAGGGTCTATTAGTGATCTTGTAGACCAAGTATCTATCATGAAACGTGCTTTTATCTCCGGAATTTTGATATAGGGAAGTTTTCTTTGATCGGTATTGTTGAGCTGAATTATGAAGGGGGGTGTGTGCTGCTTTCTTCCGGTAAATTTTGATTTTCCACGAAGTCTTCCTGCTGTTCGTAGTCAACCTGGTGGTCTGAAAATTCGTAATCGTATTGCGTGCACTCGAAACCTTCGTCGCTTCTTCCCATAACTTCTTCCGTGTTAGGGTCTTCTTGGTAGAAGAGTTCTTCTGCAGTCCACTTCGGTCTATTGTTTTCTACTTGCCTCACCGACCTCATTGTTTGATTGGATAGGCTGTCTTTTGCTGGTGCTGTAACTGATTGATTCTGGGTACGTAGCGGAGAGTTTTGATTGATTTTGTTGTGAGTAAAATTCGGTCTCTGTACTCCTAATTGCATCCTCGGTGATCCAAATGTTCCAAACTGGTGATTTTTATATTGATAATTAGGTCTTTGGTTCTGTATTTGCGTATTGCGTTGCCGCCACTGATTTTGGAAACCGTTTTGTGGTATATATTGCTGGCTGTTTAATAACTTGCGCTGAAGTGATGGCTGACCTCGCGTCATTTCAGCCCTTTCGATCAGTGATCCCGAATCTTGATATCCACGTGGAAAGTTGTTTTGTCTATTTTGCGAATATACAAAATTTTCCTCTTCTATCACAAGGCTCATAGCCTTTTCCAAGGTCGGGGGATTCCTCAATCTAACGGCCATACTAATTTGTCTTGTGAGGACTCTTAAGAATGTTTGTAGTGCCATATTGTCATAATACTTGGATTTCATCAATTTCTCTTCTGCGGAAATCCCTAAAAAAAAGAAATCCCTAAAAAAAAGAAATCCCTAAAAAAAACAAATTGGTATGCAGATTCACTTTTACTCAGTTTGAGATATAGTAGTTCTTGAATGAGGCTTTCCTCGTTCCGTAATTCGCCATAATGATTCAGGAGAAACGCTTTCACACCGATCCAAGTTTTCGCACTTTTTTTTTTTTTAGTGATTTTCCACTAATTTCAAGATCCTTCCTTCTATCTTGCTAATTATTATCCTAAGAAGATATTCGTTGACAAGATTAGCGTAGTTGTCACTATCCGCGTACAATCTAATCAGATATTTGCAAGAGCTTAAGAATGTGGATAAAGTTCCGGACTGTCCATCGAATCTTGGTATTAGATTTATTACGTTTTGCGAGACATCATTAATGTTCGCCATGTCGATTAAAATATTTTATGTGCTTGATGTGTAATTATTATTTATATTTTATTTTCAGAAATAATTTCTTTTATTATGCTCTTGATGTGTCCTTATTATTTTTATTATTTTTTATATATTTTTTTGTAAAATTTTAGTTCGGTCTTGATGTACATGTATTCTTAACTCTTAAAAGACCGTGCTAAAAAAAAACTTTGGGGACGGTGAAGTAACACAGCGTTACCTGATTAAAAATCGGCATAATTTTTAATATGTGATAAAATATACGATACAGATAAGACTTTTTAAAGGTTCCTTTGTATAATTATGTAAGATAAACATACATATTTGCATTATTTTAATTAATTTTTAGAAAATCATTAAATATTGAATTTGCGTGCGCTCCCGCCGACGCATCATTACAAACTAAATACAGCCGGAACCGTCGGCTGGATCGGCCCCCATCGGCGGTCACGTGATGTACCCCATTCTGTATACAGGTTGCTTTAAATATTTACGAAAAAAATATTGAGTGCAATGAAGTAAATTAAAACAAATTAAAAACGGAATAACTTTTAAAAATGTATTTCTTTATTTAAAAAGCAAAAGCATTGATAAAATATTATATATGATGGTGCAAAATAAAGAAAACAAAAATGATTCAAAGGAAAAGGTAAGTTGATACTCTTTACTATTTACTTAATAATTTGTTAACATTATTATGACGATATATTATTGAAAGTAAAAAGTATATAATTTTGAAAAAAATCTACTATCACTCTTTGGCACAAGGAACTAAAAATCAACTATCCATTAATACGTTTACTTAATAATTTGTTAACATTATTATGACGATATATTATTGAAAGTAAAAAGTATATAATTTTGAAAAAAATCTACTATCACTCTTTGGCACAAGGAACTAAAAATCAACTATCCATTAATATTTTTACATGTTAACAACCTCCCAAACATATCTTCAGAAAACGTACTTATGGATGAAGTTAATAATTACGACAAAAACACCGAGTAAACTTAATCTAGAATATACTTTATTTTATAATTGTAACTATAAAATGACTGCTCAAATTTGTTTATTTAATATAAATCTCATTTCAACTTCTAATCTTATATTATTAATAAATAAACCAGCGTAGTACGGGAAGATAAAGTGGTACGCTTTCAGTGAGTCCCGTTGTGTACATATCAATAAAATAGTTTATTTAAAAGGGTAATGCTAAATATCAAAACAAATAAAGGCCCCTGTATTCACCAAGTGCAAATAATATAATCCGGATAATCCCTCGCAATACAATAGCTGCATATATTTAACTATTCTTAATTGCTTGGTTGGTTGAAAATCCCAATTCCTAGAATAAAAACAATTGATATTTCAAGAAAGGTTTAACCGTACATTTCCTAGAACAAAATACCTACATAAGTGCATTGACATTTCTTTTGTCATTACCTTATATTCTACTTATTGTGGGAATTCCAAATACCTATCCAATTTCTTGAATAAATTTTAATTTTAGAAATGTATGACAAGTATAGTACATATATCATTACGGATATATAAATAATAAATAAGTAAATGAAGGCAATTACTTAATTTTTTTTTATTACTAAAAATATTTGAAATCCGATAACATTCCGTTTTCGGAGAAATTATAGCCAATTTAACTGGGCGCTGTTTTATTACATCTGAATCATCATTAGATTATGCGGCACATAGTGTTTCAAAAATGCAATTAAAAAATCGTAAAGATAAAGTAGGATAATATAAAGTAGAGATAGGAGTAGAGATAAAGTAGTGTGATAGAGTCGGAATACATTTCAACAATAAGAGTTCATATATTTTAAAAATTGCAAGTAGGTAATCAAAATACAGATAGAAATATATAAGTAAATTAACAAGTAAGATAAAAAAGTAAACTAAAATAAGTTATAAATTAAAGGTAGGTATTTATGTGCAAAAAATGCAAACTTTAATATTGCATATCTCCATAACTATTGATATTAGGCCATGGTTGCTTGAACATTTTAGACTCATAACATAGTCAAGAATCTACCTGCTAAGTTTCTGCTGCTATCTCTGGTACGCCCTGTACTTATAAATGGTACTGAATGATATAAAATGAGTCAAAACTTTGGCAATACGCCCCCACCGCCGTGTTGCCAAAGTTTATTTCCCAGCCAAACGGCCCTTGTAGGGTCGTGTCTTAACCCGTCTGTAACATTATTTGTAAATTAAGAAGAATATTTGTAGTAAAACAAAAAAAATGTTTTGACCGTTTTTGAAACATGATGTATATATCTGCGTTATGATACTTTGTACCGTCTCTATTGATACTGAAACTCGACGGCAACCTGTCTTTGTCTAACACGTGTTATGCGTTTCTACCGTGCACTTTCCATATTTTTTTCTCTTTCACTGAAGCCCCCGCCCAAGTATCAACGTCTCTGTCTGACATGAAATGTATGGTATTGTCGTGCTCTTTCTTAATCGATTTAACGGCTATAATATATGCAATATTGTTATCTCTCTTCCTCGTTGGCCGAAAACATGACATTAATGAATAAATATTTTTTAATTAAAAAATGCGTACATTCATCACAATTTGGTGTAAAAATATCTACTCAACGATTACAAAAAATATGACGTTTTAGTTTTGGTAAATAAGGTAGATATTAAATATTTTCCATGACAGGTAGACTTGTGTTACATCACCGACACACAGGAGTTTTAATTTTAGTACATTTTACTTTTCTTTCAAAAATTATAATGTGTTTATTTATTTTAAAATATCATTTAATATTTATCATTAATTTTATTTATTAAAAATATTGTTTTATTTAAAACATCTTTCACAATTAATTGTCTTCACTTGTTTCTCCATTTATTTATTTCGATTATAAAACTTTATTCTTTAATATATTTTACTTTCTTCCGATCATCATTATTTTTATCATAATTTTTACTCCCTTTATATTAAATCGTGGCGTCTGCTTGCTTTCCATCAACAAAAACTTTGGATCGATTTTTGACCCTTTTCCCGTGATCCAATCGAGCTGAAACTTGGCAAGCAGACTCGTGGCGACCATCAAAAAGATCTATTAAATTTTCGTTAAATTTTTTTATTAATTATAGTATAATTCCGGATTTTTAGAAATTTTATTGGTTTTTTCGAATTGGAATCATTAGAGAAATTTGATTAGCAACGGCGCGGTGGCCCGATAACGTGACGGTATATTTTCTAAATTTGAATTACTCCGTCGGTATAATAGGTACATCA
Source organism: Agrypnia vestita (assembly GCA_016648135.1). Classification (NCBI taxonomy): domain Eukaryota; kingdom Metazoa; phylum Arthropoda; class Insecta; order Trichoptera; family Phryganeidae; genus Agrypnia; species Agrypnia vestita. Next base: position 68,349 of record JADDOH010002806.1, read on the forward strand.
CTACGAATTTCGAAAATTTACAAAACAATTGGTTCACAGATGACAGCAAAATTGGGTTTTTTGGGAAAAAATCAAATAATAATTTATTTCTTTTAGATTTCTGCATAGTTTTGAAGAATTCTACATTACTCAAATCTGATTCTGACTAAATCGTTTGACGCTGGAAATTCATAAGGTACGATATTGATGATAATTGAATCTATCAAAATCTTGACATCTCAAAACATCTGACATTTTACAAATATATTAAATTTCTGTAAGTTTAGTGTTATGTTATATGTTTAATTTGTCTTTAATTATTGTTATATTTTACAAAGAAAGGGAGTATCGTAAAAACTTGGTTTTTATGGCTTACTTTTTTATTATTATTATTTTCCTTTTTAATAATTATCAATTCATATTTTTAAATAATTTCTATATATTCTTCTTTTTATTTCTTCAATTTATATATTCTTATTTACAATATTATCATTTATTTAAAAATTAAAATTACGTCGTACGATACAACAATACTGTGCGATATAGTGGCTGCTTTGCGATAAAGCTGGGAACGTCACAAAGAAGATGGGATAGGGAGACAATGAAATTGAAAGGAGGCGTAAAGCGAAGCGATATTGAGCATACTCACAGTGGTCCTCCGATCAGCCAATCGTCTGCCTGGTCTGGTCCTCTCCATACGCCCCGTGGATAACTGGTTCCGAAGTCCGAAAGTCTACTGGGCTCGAATCCTCGATTAAAAGTTGACACTTCAGAAGAGCTTCGAGAGTTTGATCCAAGCTTCCTTCGAGGATCCAACCGGCTGCGCCAATTAAATTTTCCGCACAGGTGTATCACTGTTTAAAGCATTTTACATCAGTTAAACACTACAGGAGAATTAATAAATTTATTTAAGAAGAACTTTACAGAGCAAAAATCAGAAACACAGTGATGCATCTTAGACCCCTTCGAACTATTTATATCCTATTTCCTTTGTTCTCAAATTAATATAAACACTCTTTGTTTCGAAGGGATTTTTATGGTGTTAAATTTTTAAATTTATATATTAAAAATTTATATAAACAATTTAATGAGTTCATTGACCTAAAGGGCTGAACAGGTTAAAGGGTAAAGATTCATCTCTTTGTCTTCATATGAAATCCTCCAACCGAGGGACTAACATAAACAATAAGTTCATTGACCGGAATGCCTAACCTAAACAAAATTATCTGTATTTATATTCTAGTTTACATAAATTCCAAAATAATATAATCGTTGTGGAGATATAACAAGCGCCCCCTGTGATATTAATCTAAAATGACGTGCTTAACGTTCTGTTTAATCTGCCGTGTTTTCTCTAAGTTTTAAATGCCACTACCGGGAGATGTCGCGACACCCACCGTTATATGTTTCTCCTCGCGATCAGAAATGTTACCTCTCCGCATCGGCAGATGTCTCCGTTGCCTTTCATTAAGCAATTGAATATTATGAATTATTATCAGATACCATCATATAAGGTAAATATGAAAGGGAAAAAAAATTATAAACAAAGTTAGGCCATCGCAACATAAACGGTTCTGATTTTTCCTACATTTTGTTATTATATGCCCTTATTCAATAATAAATAAGTAATGATTCAAAAGTACAACTTTTATCTATTTTTTAATATCTGATGCTATATTGATGATCATCTGATATTGAATAATAAAAACTCATTAAATTAAAAATAGGCGATAAGATGAACAAGCAATAAAAGTTCAAGTAAATTAGTAAATTTATAATAAACACTTTTTAAAGCAGCAAAACCTGTTCCACGCGAAGATGCGATTAACATTTTATTTCATATACAGAGGGGGCCGACAAAAGGAGTACCTACATACCCTTAATGATACGAAGTATACCTAGGTATTTAGGTATTTAATTGCATGAATGCAAGTGAAATATAGAACCATCAAACAAAATACTTCTTATGGACTTATAAAAATAGACTTTTAAAAACTCGCAGTCTTTGTGATAATCAACACACCTTTTTAGTAAAGCACCACAAACATAATAAAGGCATTTTTTTCAGGAAGCCCATTTTTTTTTCTAAAGCGGCGGCTGCGAGCGCGAATGACACCGAAGGCGCGGCCCTTACTGCCGCCGCCTTGTGCCCCCATATTCTATGTCAATGTGCGCGTCACAGTGCGTGCGTACACGGCGCCGAGCACGCACGCACACATTCTAATGGGTAGCGGCCAGTTTGTACGAAGACGTATTACTGTTCTTAGTATACTGTGGTACAATGGTCTGACTTGTGATGCCGCATCTATTATAATCTGTTTTATAAAAATCACGGGACGTGGCCTTTGGGAGGCACTGGACACTGGACACTGGAAATTAATTGGCGATAATTTGTGATTAAATATTTTAACAAAATTACAAAGTCACTGAAGACTAATTTTAGTAAAATACCTACTATTCTTTAATTCACACTATTTCAAAATTTATCACACGTCCATCAACATTTATTATCGCTGGGTAACACTTTTGATGACACTCCACTTAATTATGTGTCACTTGGCTTACAACGCATGATGGTAACACTGTTTTCTTTACGGTTTGTCGTTAATGTCGCATCGATAGAAACGTCAAAATACAAAATGACGCGCCGCGGCCTACTCCCGCCTTTTTATATAAAAGACGTCGGTTCTTGTAATCTCATAGATTATTCTGTACATTTGTAATGTTTAAGAAAATATTCCCGTCGCTTCCAAGCATTTGTGGAAGTTTCCCAAGGATACAGCTAATTCTAGAGTATTTTAGGGTGTTCTAGAAGGTTCCATAGTTTTGTTTTGTTCCAAATAGTTTTGTTCCAAAAGGACATGTGACAAGGGATTTGGACGGTGCGTTCTGTTTACCGAGAGCGACAAACCTACATAGTCCACAATATTAAACAGGTACCTAAATGACTGCCGAAAGTATGAGTGTAAAATGTTCAAGCAATAATGTAACAATAGTTATGGAGATTCGACTTCAAAGTTTGCATTTTTTTTAAATATTTCTGGCTTATATTCTGTAAGATATTGGAAAATCATGGTTTTACATATCAGACTGGGCCGGTTTTTATATTTGGGCGTTTTTAGATTTAGACCTGTAAGTTGGAGGGAGAATCCATTATATATTTTTCTTTCAAGATTTATATTAAAGATATACTTTTTTTAATTTCCATAACCAGTAGGCACCCAAAATTCATGGAATAATCAATTTGTAGGGTCGGTTCTGTTTTTTTTAAAACAACTTTAATTATGCTTTTTTGTGTTATTAAGGGTATGTTTTATATGATCCTCCACACCAAATGATATCATATTGTAGTGTTGATTAAATTAGAGCATAATACACAACCAAATTAATTTTCCATATAGCCCTTTGTTCAATTTAATGTTCACAAAAGATAAACCCACCTTAGACCCCCCCCCCTCTCACTCTCTTTCGGTAGATCCCTGATGGTTCATTAGGCTAATCAGTGCATGTTTGTCCCTGACAAGACTAACACGCATGTGATCAATTATTGGTGGAAGTATAACAATACTATGGTTGAGGTGTGTAGTGTTGTGAATGTAGTGGTGTAGTGTTGGTCCTGACGAAGCGACGGGTACATCTCGAAACCGGTAGACCTAAAATCTGGTAGTGGTTTTTACAAAGTTAACTAACAATCTGTTATAATGTCTAACCACAAAGTTAATGCTTTAAATATTAATAATAATAATAATAGCATAATACACAGTTTACTTGTCTTTGGTGATAGAATGTTTGTAAGTCGTATAAAAATTAAAAATATATTTATGAAATTTTTCTAACTCTAGATTTTATATGTGAATTCCATTTCATATTATTATCAACTTAAATGCCAAGCTATTTTATTTAATGCGCTTTTTTATCGATATTCAAGTTTGTGCACACATCGGCTTATGGTTAAATGTCATCTATGTTTTTATTAATTATAATATTAAAATCAAATGGAAGGTCACAGCGGTTTATGGAAATTTGGAGAGCGCGTATATATAATTTATTTATTTATTTATTTGTTTACGCCCATTAGGCTTTTACATAAATAATATAAAATAAATTTCATAAAGCACATACATTAAACAATATCTGTATAGCACCAAAACATGAGTATAAAAGTTAAAAATATAAAGTAAAGAGCGGCAATGTGTATAGGCTTTTACCTAAAAAATATAACATAAAATTTAAAAGAACATATAATATAATATAATATAACTTATCGCAAAGTCTACGTGGGGCGATATTGAAAATGACTTCACAATATGTTTAGATATATGTTTGAATGAGAAGTAGATTCATCTCCGTGAGACTTCTATAATTAATTGATTGTATTCTTAGGATGCTTGTGTAACATCAACAAAAATATACGTAGAGATGTGCCGATTATAACTTTGGCCGACTAGCCGATTAGTCGGTTGTAAAAAGGCCGAATAATCGGCCGACTAGTCGGCCAAGCCGATCACGGTTTAGTTTAGAAATTTTATAAATGTTTTTTTTTCTGTACGTCATGTATATGTAATCTTAGTTTAATATTACTTAGTAATAAGAAGAAATATTTATAAATGTTTATTGAAGATAAGAATATATTATGTTATTTTGTTTGTTAATTAAAATACTAATTTTGTTTGATAAATGTCATAGATATTTTTTCTTTACAAATAAGTAATTTTAGGGACTGATTAATTGATTACCAAAGGAAAAGTTGCTTTATATTTCAATATGTGTAAGACTGATTCTAAAATAAAAATATCAATTAACAATCAAGGTTTTTATTTAATGTAATTCCACCTACATACATTTTATTGAGAAATACATACAAAGTAAAAAGCCGAATAGTCGGCGCTCTTTGCCGAATAGTCGCTGACTACGAAAATGGCCGGATAGTCGGCTTTACCGACTGTTGGGCAAACAAATGCAATTATTCAAATATGTAGACATTGGCTGATTGAAGTGCGACTTTCTAGTTGGATCGTAGTGCAGACAACAAAAAAAACAAAGTTCGTTGTGACCCATTATTAATATATTGTCACGAAATACTTAAACAGTAAGAACTGCACATAATTGAGGGTTTCCGAAACAGCCTAGACCTTAAGGACTGTTTTAGAATGAATGAATGAAGATTCTAGAGAAAATTTCTTATAAATTGCATAGCGATGTACAGTAAAGAGCTGTCTTAGTTTGACAGCTGACATCAACTGTAAATTGTCAGTAGTATTGTGCGATAAAAACGGGTGAATACATAAAATGTGCCAGAGACAAGTAGAACAGTCTCGAGTGAAGGTTAGTTAGGAATTACATATAGTAATAGCCTTCTTATTAAGTTTGTATCCAGTGAATTTATGATTTAATTAAAGTTGTTTAGTTGAGTGTTTTATAAGGTTACTACCGTTGCAAATTAATTTCGATATTTAACAATTTAATTGCGTTAATACCGTATGAGATATCGCCGAGCAAGTTAGTCTGCCGTAAAAAAAAATCAAAATAAATATAAAATTGATTTTCGCACTATTATTGTATTCCTCACAAAATAAAATATTAAACTTATTTTATTTTTTAAAAAGATGTTAGCAATTGACAGAAACTGGAGTTACAGAGTTACTCTGAAAATGATTTACAGGTGGAATTGTTTTACTCAAACAAGACATGATAAGACGTCCTATTTTTGAAACAACATTTAGATAGGTTATATAAATAAAAATGTGAGTTGAATTTTATTTAAAATAGTATTTTACTTTTCTTCTGATATAAAATGTATTGAAAATATGTTTAAATAAATTTTTTTAAAAGTTTTTAATTATCTGAAAAACTTTTAAAAACCTAATGATAATTTGTGTTTAAAACCTATATACAAAATAATAATTAAAATATTATAAAACTTAAATATTACTATTTATATGTTATATTGCAAAACAAACAATTACAAAAAGGAACGACGAACTTGAAAAAGTTACCTATTTCATTTTGAAAAATTAAAATTAATCATATCTCTCAAAATATTAAACGAATCCTGTTGAAAACATTTATTGTCATAGAAAATACACAAATACAAAAAGTTTCAGAACTTGAGCTAATCGGGAAGTTTCTGATATTTAAATTTGAAAACTAACACGAACAATATGTATAAAAGAGATATTAAAAGAGTATAAAAAATTATAAAGAAGTATAAAATAGGGTCTTACAAAGATTTCATTTTTTCTAAAGTCATCACTTAAAACTACGATGAATTAAAAAATATGGCACATAGAATAATGTCAAAGGTTAGAACATTCTGCATAATTCATATGCAGTAAAAGTACATTTGTTATTATTACACTTATGCATTACGAAATTACTAAACATAACGATGACATTTTTATACATAAATTCCTTCCCTGTTAAATTTAACATCGCAATCTTCTTAATTATTTTTTATCTTTATGAATTATATATAATTCTTTATATACAATTCTATATAATTAAGAGAATGTTCAGTACTATAAATTATACAGACTCAAAAAAGAAAATGAAGAAGAATAATAAACATGACACCGCATAAAAAGAAAAATGTGGAAGGGAAAATGAAAAGGAAAGGGCATGCCTGGTCATACGTATATGCACATATACATTATTACCAAGTAAGATCAAGAAGATCTATCAAATTTTAATTAAAAAATAATAATAATTATAGTATATTTTTAGATTTTTCAAAATTTTATCCCTTTCATATTTATCCCATCGAGCCCAACGCATAGGTTAAGCGCCTAACCAGTTTCCACTAGTGAATGAGAAAAAAGTTAATAAAAACTTTTTATGGGTTTTTATGGGTTACTTTTTTTAATTGATTATCATTTTTATTCCATTTTTAAAGCAATCCACTTTTTATAATGCAATAGTCACGAATACCTTCGCGTATCTGTCGCTAGAGGATGCCAGAAATTAATTAATTTCATTTTTAATTTTTGGAAACATTTGATACAATACATATATATCAATGAAAACACATTCTTATTGTGAAGCTGTAATTTCAGAACAAAGTTCTGGGAATTATTAAACAATTTTTATTAATTAATTAGAAATGACATACAGAAAAAATCAAATTAACGACAAAATATTTAAATGCCACCAGGAATCGAACCACGAACACATTCTATTCGGGAATGGCGCGTTATCCATTTCGCCATGGCACTCAGATAAGTAAACAAAAAAATTTCAACCTTATATGTAGTCTCTTTTTTAATTGATTAACATTTTTATTCCATTTTAAAGCAATCCACTTTTTTCTCCCTTTATATTAACTCGTGGCGTCTGCTTACTTGCTTGCCGGCTTGCCGTTGAAAAAACTTTGGATCGATTTTTAACCCTTTTCCCGTGATCCAATCGAGCTGAAACTTTGCAAACGACTCGTGGCGACGACCAAGAAGATTTATCAAATTTTCGTTAAAAAAATCAATAATTATAGTATAATTTCGGATTTTTAGAAATTTTAATAGTTTCTTCAAATTGGAATCACTACAAAAGTTTGATTATTAGCAACGGCGGCCCGATAACGTCGCGGAATATTTCCTAAATTTGAATTACTCCGTCGATATACATAATAGGTAATTCACTACGAATTTCGAAAATCTAAATTGACTGACAAATATTTTTTGAATTTAATCTTCAATGCATGAAGTGTCTTATCAAAGCTCTAAACATCTGACATTTTAGAAATATATTAAATTAATGTAAGTTTAGTGTTATGTTATATGTTTTAATTCGTCTTTAATTGTTGTTATATTTTACAAAGAAAGGGAGTATAATAAAAACTTGGTTTTTATGGGTTAGTTTATTATAATGCAATAGTCACGAATACCTTCGCGTATCTGTCGCTAGAGGAAGCCAGAAATTAATTAATTTCATTTTTAATTTTTTTAAACATTTGATACAACACATATATATTAAAGGAAACACATTCTTATTGTGAAAAGTGGATTGCTTTAAAAAAGTAACCCATAAAAACCAAGTTTTTATTATACTCCCTTTCTTTGTAAAATATAACAACAATTAAAGACTAATTAAAACATATAACATAACACTAAACTTACAGTACTAAAATGTCAGATGTTTTGAGCTTTGATAAGACACTTCATGCTTTGAAGATTAAATTCTAAAAACATTTGTCAATCAATTTAGATTTTCGATATTCGTAGTGAAGTACCTATTATGTATACCGACGGAGTAATTAAAATTTAGAAAATATTCCGCGACGTTATCGGGCCGCCTTTGCTAGTAAGCAAAGTTTTCTAATGATTCCAATTTGAAAAAACCAATAAAATTTCTAAAAATCCGAAATTATACAATAATTATTATTTTTTTAACGAAAATTTGATAGATCTTCTTGACCCTCGCCAAGAGTCTACTTGCCAAGTTTCAGCTCGGTTGGATCACGGGGAAAGGGTTAAAATCGATCCAAAGTTTTTCACCCGGCAAGCCGGCAAGCAAGCAAGCAAGCAGACGCCACGAGTTAATATAAAGGGAGTAAAAATGGAAATCATTTTAGAAATGCTACGCATATTCTTAATGCTACGTAGTAAAAAATCGGCAAAGTTACTGCACTTTAGGCGATACTGGGAATTGATGGGTTAACGATGTTTCATTTCGTACTCATCCCGTGGCGTTTGACTGTCTGCGGTTTCTGTTCTCAGGGCACTTGTATCATTCCCAGTAGAATGTGGCGTTTTTTTATTTTCCTTGAACAGACGCAACCACGGAAGCTTGTTACGGATGCCATTGTAGACCTTTGTTTTCCAGCAAAAAACAATGAAAATGAAGAAGCCTCGAAGACTGTTGATGCCGTCAGTGATGAACCATAATTCGTCGGGTCCAGCGACCAGCCACGAGATTAATTCCATCAACCAGCTTATACCCATGAGGGAGAATATCTTCAAGTAGATTATGAATCTGCAGAATAATTTAGAAAAGGGATGAATAGAATATTATTTTAGAAAATTGTAGAAAAAAAAATGAACAAATTAGGAGGTAGTGTTAACCTTAAACTATTTTTTAAATAACTAATAAATAAATTTTAATGAACTAAAAATAAACTAAAAATTTAAAATTTAGTACACCGTTTGGATCGTCATAGAACTTTCGCGAACCTTCTAGAACATCTTCCTTCATCTTTCAAGAAATTTATCCAATGTACAGGAACCTTCTTGACACACCGACACATTCCGCCACACAGTTTGGAACCTTATAGAACTTTCGGAAATTTTCTAGAACCTTCTCCTTCCAGAACTTTCTAGAGCACGTTTTTCCGGAACCTTCTAGACTCACCGACACAGTCGGCGCGCCTATTTTGAAACAATCTGAAGCACTTGCGGCCTTCCCATAACAAAACAATGTGCTAGAAAGCACATTTTCGTCACTCACTCCCATACACGTACAGCCACCCCCACCAAACTCGCATATTTTCGATATGACACCAAGGGCTATCTACCAGCATAACCACCGTTAGATGGTTGTGGCTGGTTGTGGAGAAAACTTGGCGGATAGGGAAACACGGGTTTCTTTATATATATTGTAATAGATCTGAGGAATGTATGTCGCGACGCCAGAAAGAGACTGCATGACAGAGAGAGAGAAGGTATAAAAAGGCGCGTGAATGTAGAGTCGCTCTCTCTTTTACTAACATTGTTATTCAGACCGCATCTTACTGTACACCGGTTGGCTAAACCGTTATTGTCACCGAATAAATACTTACGAGAACAAAGTCTTTACTTGGAGTTTCCTCAACCCGAAACAAGAGTATTACATCTGGCACAGCCGAAAAGGAATATTTTTTTACGAAGATCGGGAGATTTTGAAAAAAAATATTACGGAATCGGGAGCAGCATATAATACGGCAGGAGACACAGCGGCGTAATTTTTCAAGAGGAAAAAAGAAGCACAGTAACAGGGAAAGGCGGTCACATCGACGGACATTGACATCGCAGACTTCAAGAGGAAGAAGACGAGCGTCGAGGGTCACTGGATGCGGATCTTGGAAGGATCCACATAGCCACTTCCATCGCGGACGAGCTACGGAGGCGGAGACTTCCGGAAGCTGAGGCAGAGCGACGGTCCAGAGCGACGAGCTGAGGAAGGCGGAAGGACCATCCGAGGACGGGCGAGCTCTGGACGAGGGAAGCGGCCGAGGAAGGAGTCACCAGGGAGGCGTAGACCAGCAGCAGACGCAGGCGAGGAGAATCAAGGCGGCAGGGCCAAAGTTAAGTACTTTTGTGATTCCTTTGTCTGTAGGTAGTTGTTGGGCAGCATGGAATGGAGAGCGCTTTCGTTTGACCACGAGAGTGACGCATGGGACGTCTATAAGGTTCGGTTCGAGCAGTATCTTGTAGCTAATGATAAGAAATGGGCAGAACCAAAAAAAAAAGCGATTTTTTTAACAACTTTGTCAGAAAATACTTTTACATTGTTGCAAAATTTAGTAGTACCTAAGAAGGTAACAGATGTAAAATTAGAAGCATTGTGGGAACATTTAGATAAATTTTGTTTTAAAAGCATATCGATTTTTCATGAACGCGAAAAATTTTTCACAGCAAAGCAATTTGAACACGAGATTGCCCAAGATTTCGTTGTTAGATTAAAAAAAATAAGTAGTTCATGGAAAACGATTGGATGAAAATTTACGCGATATTTTTGTACTTGGAGTAAATAATCATAAGCTAAGAGAGAAGTTATTTTTAGAAACGGATGATCAATCAATGGCAGCTATGGAAGGCATTGCGTACAATTTCGAAGCTATTACTGGTAGACTACAGAAAACCGAGAGAATTAAATCAGAAATTTGTTTAGTTGAAAAAAATAAATCGTCACAAGCAACTTCGCGGAAGCATGTTTCGGTGGGTACTTATAAAAATTCCAGCGGTTCTAGAAATGTGCAATCGCATTATACGAATGCGAAAGTTGCACAATGTTTTGCGTGCGGGGCAACGACACATAAGAAGGTTGATTGTCCTTATAAAGATTTTGTTTGTAAGGGATGTTTCAAAAAAGGCCATCTTACGTTATACAGTTACGATAATTCGGCTTTCAAAATATGCGGGATATTAAAAACAAATGTTACAATAAATGTTGGTATATTTAATACCAACATCTCAGCTCTTAAAAATCGTATTTAAACCGCTTATATTATATTACTATATCTTCACCGGATTAACTGAGACCGACCATCATCATACACAAACCACAGCCAAACTCTCATCACTCTTTACACATACCCCCATATCTGTATACAACGTCACGCACAGAATACATACGCACTCCACTCAGCCACAATCCCATACACCTCACTCCACTTCCCCCTCTAACTCCCACTCCTATCCCTCTATTTAATATATGTTCTCTTTATTGCTTGATTTAACATTTTATGCCGTGGATCTCTATAATTGGTCTACAAATTACCCAATACGTTATGTATTATTATAATAAATTGTATACTGTTGAGATTCCCAAAATAAAAAAATAAAAAAATAAAAATAAAAAATAGTAATAATAAAATGTTACCAGTAGATTTTGTTGTAATAGACAACGGAATATTGCCATTAGTAGGTAGAGATTTCTTAGGTAGGTTCGGAATTTTATTATCGGGAGTTAACACTTTAGAGACCGGGGAAGTTATCGATTTGGATGTACAATCGCGTTTTGTTGAAAACATTAAAAAGATTATCCCGCAGTTTTTTCTAATACATTGGGGAGGTTTAATAAATTTAAAGTAAGGTTAACAGTAAATAAGGATTTTTGTCCAAAGTTTTGTAACGCGAGAGTCGTGCCATTCGCAATTCGGGATAAAGTAGAAGCGGAATTAAGAAGATTGGTGGATGAAGGTGTGTTACAAGGGATTACGGCAAGCACCATGGCATCACCTATTGTTCCAGTTTTAAAGAAATCCGGCGAAATTAGAATTTGTGGAGATTATAAAGCAACCTTAAATCATCAATTGATTATAGATAGGTATCCGTTACCGCGGTTCGAGGAGGTTATTGCAGAAATTAGCTGGGGACAATTCTTTAGTAAGATAGATTTAAATTAGATGAATTTATTAAAGGGAATGAATTTTTCAATTTCAATATAAGTTCCTGTGATGATAGTCCAAAGTTTTACAAAAAAATAAGTCAGAAATATCGAAAAAAAATGCAAACTTTGATGTCGCATATCTCCTTAACTATTAGTATTAGGTCATAATAGCTTGAGCATTTTCGACTCATAATCAAGGTCGGAGTATATACCTGCGAGGTTATTAATGTTTTACAAATAACCCTGTATATTCACTTATAAGTGCTGTATTCTTTAACTACATAGCTTAAATATACATTACCGAAATGTAAAACTTTGTAACATATATACTATAATATATTTTAATGTAAAATCATGTATTAGACCACATATAATGTGGATATAAATAAAAATTGTAAAATGAAAGATGAGAATCGTAATAGCAAAAGAAAGCCAAGAACAAGATCAACACGTTTGTCAGTTTAAATATTTCTTTTTTAATGAAATTTTTATTAAAAAATATTTTTTATTTCAATATTTCAAAACTATTGAAATAAAAAATAAAAAAATGTACATTGTTAAGACAGGTTTGGATAACTAACAATAATAGTAAATCAATCTTCCTTTCACGTGTGCTGTCTTTTTTATTACAGTACTGTCACATCACTTTAATAATTTATTTATATTCTGATTCTGAGGCAAATAAATTCCTTCATAATTCATAAATGTTGCAAACTACAATTTTCTACAGTTTTCAATGCTATAAAAATGATCTTTTTTTCTTTTTTTATTACTACAATTTTTATTTTATTTTTATTTTCAGAGATTCCTTTAACCATATTTCGGTATCAGTAGGTTTTTCTTTACAATGATGCATAATATTATGTTGCTAATAACATAGAAACAAAGAAGAAAATGTACATATAAAATACAATGCAAATTTTATTTGGTTAAAACCATGAACTACGTAACCTCTTCCGTTACGTGGGTTTAAGTATAATTTTATATTTTTTTCGAGAATAACAGAATTTCTCATATATAAATTAACACAAGACATTGGTAGTTTATTATACTACTAATAACTTAGACACATTACTAACCAATTCATTGTCAAAAATAGATAATTCTGAAAAAAATGAAGTTTACGAAATTTCTTGCTGTGATTGTAATAGTAAATACATCTGACAAATTTCTAGAAATCTCAACATAAGATATGATCATTTTTGTTATCTTAATAGGAATAAAAATTTATTTATAATTGATAATATTTTTATTTGTTTTCACCTTTACAGATGACAACATTTTACAGTGTTTACAAAAATATATGATCATAAATCATTGTTTAATTTTTTGTCACATTTCATACTATTAAAATTCTATTTTTAAATATTAATTAAGGTGTTTCTATTAAAAAACTAACTTTTATTGAGTTACTAAAGCCTCAAAATACGGTAATAAATAGAATATACTATTTAAAATCACCTCTTTATAAGAATGAAAGCATTTGAAAATCATCAAAAATCGTAAAAAATTCTTGCTAGTTTGAAACATTATAACTTTATTAATATGGAATATTTCTTAGATTCCTGAGTAAAGTTACTAGATAATTAAGTAAACTTTATATGTATAAAAAACATATTACGCTTACGTACAAATATAAATCTCTTCGCCATGGAGCATTAAAAACCTTTTTTTTGCCGCGGCCTGTAGATTAATGCATATGTTTTTCTTAATTATTGTAAATAATGTTCAGTTTATTACTTTTATATCAAAACAAAAGCTCTATCCAAGTTACCGCCCTAAAATTGCAATCTATCATATACATTCTGATATAAATGAATAATAAATACCCACATTTTGGTAAAAAAAAACGCCGAAATATGCGTTTACAGTGAATGTGCCGCCTTAAGCAGTGAATTTTTTTAAAAATATTATTTAAAACACAAAAAGGTGACAAGGTTACCATTATTTAATATATATAATAATCTATCGTCATTATTTATTCGAAACAAGACGTTTAATACTTCACCTGTCGATGAGAAATTCTGTTTCTCTTGAAACTTGAGTAGCAAAATACAAAATTACAGTTATATTCACGTAGAGGTAGCATAGTTTATTTTTTCTCATCAAATTAAAGCATCATGAATTCTGTATAAAGTTAGCGACAAAACCGTCAATATCATACTTAACATACCTTTTTTTTTCGAAACCACCGCTAGATTTCCCGTTTCCTGATTGCTGAAGGATTTTCGTTCCTCTGCTAATCATTATAATCTTCCTTAGTATGTATATGAATAGTCCAAGGTTGATGATGAGCAAGACGCTCATAGGACCATAAAAGTAGAGGACAACTGCGTTTTTACCTTCAATGTGAAAAGTTATTTATTACTTTTTTAGCTCTATAAAAGTATTTTGATATCAAATTAAATACTAAAATTCACTTAGTTTAAACTATTTATTATGTTGCCATGTCTTGTCGGGAGGCCGGTGATTATTCTGGTGATTATGACTTCATTTGCAGATGATACTGTCTTACTTTTTAAAGGCAGAACATGGGAAACTGCTCACAAAATAGCAGAAAATGGTATCGTGACCGTTAAAAAGTGGCTTGACAGAAATTTACTTTCACTGAACATTGAAAAAACTAAGTACCTAACATTGAGTCCAAAAGAAGCTGGTCAACCTAAAGACATCATAAATTATCAAATACAGTTACACAGCTGTAGTTTACCAAATAGATGCAACTGTATATGTCTTGAAAAAGCATGTGATATAAAATACCTAGGAATTATAATTGACAACAAACTCAGTTGGCAGGGAAACATACAAGATCTCTCTAAAAAGGTTAGGAAAACGGGATACATATATAGAAGTCTGAGAAATGTGGTAGATATTGTATCCCTCAGGACTTTATAGTATTCCATCACTCAATCCCTATTATCTTATGGCATAATTGGATGGGGAGGGTGTGTCAAATCAGTCATGGATCCGCTGACAAAATCACAAAAATGCGTCATGCGTATAATCACCAAGAAATCGAGAATGTTTCCTTCAGATGATTTGTTTGGAATATTTAACGTTCTTGACCCGAGACAATTATACCTTAAAACCATACTTATAAAATTCCACCAGAACAAGGTAAATTTTAATCGTACACAACAAACACGGGTTACAAGGTTGGCAAATACAATTAATTTCGAGGTACCTAAAAGGAAAACGTCTTTTGGGCAAAGACAATTTTATTTCACTGCCCCGCTTGTTTTTAACAAGTTACCTAATGAAACTAAAGAAATAACTCTACACAAACCTTTTAAATATGATATTAATAAGTTTATAAAAATATCAGGTAGAAGGTATGCTGAAGAAGTGATCCGCCCTTGACCTCTGAATTGGCAAAAACTATTTATATAATTTAAAGTATACTATAATATAATATTTATTTTTGTAAGTACTTAAATTCTTATCTTAATTTTGTATGTGTATTTTCTTTTCTTTTCTCTTACATTTAGGTATTCCTATGATTTACTTTATATTCTTGATTTTGTATATATATTTTCTTTTCTTTTTATTTTCTTTTAGATTTAGATTCTTTAATTGCCATTTTTTACTAGTACATAAATACCATATGAGAATAACTGCCACAGAACAGGTTTTTACCTAGTGTGGCAGTTATTAGTATCTTCCTTTAACTAATGTAAATGTAAATAAACAATAAATAAAATAAATAAAAAATAAAAAATTTACCGCGACACGGAACAACTCAGTCGAGTTATAACTATACTATAAAAAAGTATACTTGTAACAGTCCCTAAAGTTACGCAGCCATCAGATGCGTTATCTTCCTACGCTTTTACCATACAAGAGATTTAAAACCGCTAGTTGAATATTATTAATATTTAAAGCCTTAAATTTGTGGTTAAACATTATAACAAAGTGTTACTTAAATTTGTATAAACCACTACCAGATTTTTGCTCTACCGGTTGCGAGACGTACTCATCTCTTCGTCAGGACCAACACTACACTACGATGTTCACAACACTATACACCATAGTATTGTAAACTTTTCACCAATCTTTATCACATGCGTGTTAATCTTGTCAAGGAAAAGCATGCACTGATTAGCCTACAGAACTATCAGGAATCTACGAGCGAGAGTGAGTGATAGGGGGCGGGGTCTAAAGAGGGTGTTACCAAATCTTTTGTGAAAGTTAAATTGAACAAAGGGCTGTGTGGAAAATTGATTTGGTTATTTATTAGAGGTGCTTTATTATTCACCCAATGTAAAAAAATTCTAAATCAATTATTTTGAAACCTTTATTATTGGTAATATATATTTACATCCCTCTTTTTGAGTCAAATTTATGATTATTTTCTATGAAGTGACTAATTCGATTTTTTTTTGTTATTAAGGCACCGCATGTGAGGTGTCTTAATAACAATAACTACAACAGGTGCAAATTTAACTGTAATTTCGGATATTTTATACGCACCGTATGTATAACTGAGAAGCGAATATCGACGTTTCGTTGGATACTTATTACTTTACCCGCGGAGGTGGAGGTTGGACTGATTAGATGCTGCTTTCTAGGGTGTAAATTATATGCACTTTGTTGTGGGGTGTTCTCTTCTTCTACAATAGAGGTCGCCAGTGTGCAATATGTACTAGTTACGTCGGCGGATTTTACTGCTACTTTTCTCAAGGATTGAATTCGGGGAGTATTGTATTAGAAGTTCTCTATTGCAGGATAAGAGAACACTCAACAACAAAGTGCATACAATTTACGCCCTTGAAAGCAGCACCTAATCAGTCCGACCTCCACCTCCGCGGGTAAAGGTCGTCCTCCTGATGACGCTGGATAAGTATCCAACGAAATGTCGAGATTCGCTTCTCGGTAATACATCCGTTACGTATAAAATATCCGAAATTACAGTTAAATATGTCTAACGACCGTAATAACAACCTTAACTCTTTAACAGGTGCAAAATTAACAACGCATGCACTAATAAATTCAAAATCAAAGACAACTTACTAAAAAACCAGCAGCTGGCAGTTCCAATATTAGGTTTGTAGGCATGACCCTCAGGAAAGCCCACAGCGTACTCCATCATGAGGGTGAAGCAGGTCATGAGGCCTCCGCCGCCCCAGGAGTAGTAGGAGTAGAGAAAAAAGCGTTTTTTTTGCTTTCGAGATTGGTCACTTTTGTCGGTCTTTCTGACGCTGCTGAAGGTTACGGACATATCCACACATATGACGTTCAACCAGAAAAATGACGTCAAGTATGAAAACTGCATCAGGTATCCTAGAACAATACAATAAAGTCATGAATTCACTAGGGGAGAAATAGCGCAGCATTCTGCGCGGCATGTCGCATGAACATCTACGTTCATGTTTCGGGGACAATGACGCGGTCATTAGACGTGTACACACCGGGACTCAGATATCTTGTCGCGGAAATGTCACCCGATGAGGTTATGATGACAGATGCGGTATCTATTTACACTTCGTCATTTAGCGAAAACGGGGTTCCGCGCAATTTGAAATGTTTTTTTGGGTCGCAATTTCAAATTAACGAGGTTTTACTGTAGTAAATTGAATATTATTAAAAACAAAGTCCTTTTTGCAAATAATTTTCGTTTTCCACACGTCGCGGAAATGTCGCCCTATGAGGTTATGATGACAGCTGCATATCCATTTATGTTAACGAGTTATCGAAACGTAAGAGGAGAAAAAGGTGGTGGATGCGAAATTATTTACTGCAAAGAGAAAGAAGGACGGATATTGCATGCGATCTTCGATCGATACAGCTCGATGAGTTCAAGAACAATTTCGTTTCCCCACATGGTCATCTTGACAGATACAGCGTATGCGTATTCACTTGTAAACATACCACGTGGTACTGACGCTCCGCGTAATGTTGCAGTGAGCTCGCTCGGGTACCGTTGCCACAGCAACGTTGCAACGTCCCGTAGATTCTATGCCGCGCGTGCTGTTGAGGGACAATTTGTCCCCTAGTGAATACATGACTTAAAACTTACTGCCCCCTGTGAGATTTGTAACGAAGATAGCATACAGATGCGTCCTTGATCAAAAGCAAGGCAGCGCTTAAGGGTGGCGCTTTCAAGGGACAGCAAAAAAAAAATTAAGACAAAGTTTGACAAATTGATGTGTTAAATGAAATGGATATTTTATACGAACCGTTTATTTCTTGTTTTGATTTTACAATTCTCTGCAGTTGAGAAAGGTTAATTATATACAAGAATTTTCAAAAGATGTTGTCAGATTCATTTCAAAAAAGAATTGCCAGTATTTGGAAATATAATGAATCAGCAAGAAAGTACTAATGAAAGGTTATATAAAAGCAATTAATCAAATCGAATAAATAAAATTGTTGAGGATCTTCTGAATTAGCTATTCAAGTTATAAAATTGTGAAATGTAAACATGATAAAATTTACTTCAATTATAAAATTTAATTAAAATCAATATTTACATACTTGGTTTCATAGTGGGTAGAATTTACACTGTGAAACTAAGAAAAAGAGATATAATCATTATTCCCATATTGGGTTTGTAGTAGGTAGAATTTACACTATTTAATATTTAAAAAAAGGACATGATTTACCTTCTGGAATACCTTGGTCACCGCTATTGACATGTCGAAATTGAGTTATTTGAGGTTATCTGTATGCAACTATCGCTCTCATCGATATTTCAAAATTTAAATTTGTACAAAATATAGATTTACGCGGACAAGATATAATATTATAACAATAAGGCACATTTTAGTATGTAATCACATTATTTCACAAAGTTCATAGTCTGTTCAGTTGCTCAAAAGGAACGTCAATTCAGATTGCATTGCCGTTATCCCGTCCAACTGAAACTTTTATGCGCAGCCTTCCAGTATGACATCGGAGTGCACAATCCATGTTAGATATGATGATGAGAGGTTTCCGTTGCATCCGGACACATCCCTTCGCGTGAATTGTACTTGGGTGTTTCTATTTTGAACATAAGACTTCAATTGACATCATCTCCCAGTGATTGATACCCTGCGGCCTCAGTGTCGTACAGAAATATTAGAATTTGTCGTGATAGATCCATTCACATAATATTAGAAAGTGTATGCGCCCTACACGGGTGGCACATGAATTTGCATTTGTCGTATGCGCAAATAATTATATGCAGCCATGATTTACATGGCGCATATAATTATTATACATATATATATATATATATATATATATGTGTTTAAATAGAAGTTTTCGCGAAGAGGTATATGCATTATGAAAAGGTTATTTTTCGGGAACTTCGCGGATTTGTAAAAATATTTTATTTTTGCGCTATATTCCCGAAATATAACCTTTTCATTATGCATAAATATATTTATACGTATACGTATAGCTATATATTGTCACGAAATTTTAAGAACCTACTTGTGCAATTAAATAAAAATTAATTAAATTATCTGTAAACCATAAATGAAAGCAAATGCACATCACTGCGGTGTTGCGTCGCCGCGAGTAAGTTATAAAAGGCCCTGTACGCATAAATTATCGCTCTTCTTCAGCGAACAGGACTGCCTCCAGCCACGACTTCTTGAGGGTCCGGATGCAGTGATATAATATTCCGCCCGGTAAATAATTCGATAAAGGCAACCATTACTGAGCCATCAGAAATCTAAGGTATCACACTAATTATTTTTTGGTTTCTTTCAGGACCCTCAACCTCGCTCACTCAACTCATTCAAATCTTGAATAAATCAATCAATCGTTCGCTTATTCACCAACCCGTCCTCGTTAAATTTTCTACAACTCAGTAATTCTGAAGTTTAGATTAATCGTGATGTTTTAAATGTGAATTCTACATTTTAGTTTAAGATAAACCTACATAAATCAGCTCTTATGTTTCATGTTAATCCAAAATTCGTGATAATGCGATGGAGATGAGTGGAGGATTACCCACCAGTCAAAATAATATTAAATTAAATTTACCTACTTAGAATTGTGATTATTTGTACACGCCTAAGTTGATTAATTAAATGATAATGGTTCATTAATGGAACCGGAATGAAGGATATCCATCATTTAAATCCTAACATTGTTGTATTAATCGAACTATACGATGTATCATCGACGGATAACTACCACGTGTCCGCGAGTAAAAGTCAAATTATAAAATGTAAAAGCTATCAGATAATTATCCTGAGCGGTAGCATTAGTAAATCATCTCCGAGCGAGGGCGGGATAATCATAATTCGAGGAATCTTTGGGAGATAGGAGCATGCTGATGGACGCGGCGGATCTAGATGCACCACGGACGAGAAGGATGCTGTCTCAAGGACTAGGGTATGCGCGAACACTCCCTGGAGCTTCCCTGACGACTTCTCACGGATGGCGTCGTCTCACGTACCTACACATCAAGATCGTCATCCCTTAAAATTCTTCGCCCTGCCTAGCTACTTGGTTTCGGATTTAGAATGCCCGATAATTAGATTTAGCGCAGGATAGTGGCCAATTCTCGATAATAAAATGAGTAGTAAAAATAGGTTCAGATAGACAATGGTAGGAATTTTATATGTAATTAGGTGACAATATTTTGTAAACTTTTTGTAATAAATCATGTATGAAAACTAATCTCTTTCAGTTCAAATTGTGCAGTCCATCTAAACAAGTCAAATATTATTTTATGTAATTTACTATCCGCTTTACTTGATCGAGTCGAGCCCACATATACCCTGAGTCTCTTGTTTTACGACGGCAGCTGGTGGCGTTGGTGCTACGGTCGGGTGATGCAAACTTAGAGTATATACAATCCAAAAATGTAATTAAAATTTCAACAAAAAAAATATTCTCGACCGTAAAAAAAAATTCTCCTGCCAGGATTCCAACCTGACATCTTCTGATCCGCAGTCAGACGTGGTATTCGTTGCGCCACAGGACCCTATAAGCAATGTGGCTAAATTATTGTATATAATAGAAATCATCATCCAAATGCAGAAACGACATTGGTTGGCGTAATTATAATATAGATGAATGTTCAAAACCAAAAATGTAATTAAAATTTCAACAAAATAAATATTCTCGACCGTAAAAAAAAATTCTCCTGCCAGGATTCGAACCTGACATCTTCTGATGCGCAGTCAGACGTGGTATTCGTTGCGCCACAGGACCCTACAAGCGACGTGGCTAAATTATTGTATACAAATAGAAATCATCATCCAAATGCAGAAACGACATTGGTTGGCGTAATTATAATATGGATGAATGTTCAAAACCAAAAATGTAATTAAAATTTCAACAAAATAAATATTCTCGACCGTAAAAAAAAAAATCTCCTGCCAGGATTCGAACCTGGCATCTTCTGATCCGCAGTCAGACGTGGTATTCGTTGCACCACAGGACCAGATAAGCAACGTGGCAAAATTATTGTATACAAATAGAAATCATCATCCAAATGCAGAAACGACATTGGTTGGCGTAATTATAATCCTTTGAGTATATACAATGGATTGTATATACTCTAAGGATGCAAACGCATCGGAAGTGAGATCTCTTCAAGATCTTTCCAGGTAAATATCACCAGCCCGAAGTTCCCTCGCAGTTTGGTGCCCAAGACATTGAGAGCATCAGAAAACGAAAAACGCACCTCGCAATTTGGCATTCATCTCAGTATTGTGCCCAAAAGGTGTGAGCTCGATCAGGTAATGCGAGATTGACCTAACAAGTTCTATAAAACGTTGTAAAATCCAAGTATCTCCTTAAAAAGTAAAAAAAATGAATTTTGTGCTATGTCGGTAAGGTGAAAATTTTAAATTCCTAATGTAACAAAAAAGTTTGCAGATTCTTCAAAAATCTTGCTGGCGTCCCATATCTGTGATAATTGTGGCTGGTTTAGATGAACTAGGAACTGGGCATAAACTGTATACTAAAAAAATTGTAAATTTCTTCTAGCTTGAATCTGCAGAGACGTGAGACATTTCATGGGTATCCAAATTATATGAAACAAATATTTTATGATAATCAAAGCCACTTCAAAAAAACGGTAAGTTCCAAATTTATGCTTATTTAAATGTGTAGTAAATTCTGATTAAGCAGTGGAACAAATTATGTTCGTCCTTTCAGTGTAAAAAAGTGTTCGATACATTGCATAAATGCGTAGTTTGCAGTTGAAGTGATAAAATAAATACCATTAAAAAATTCGGGTAGACCTCTAAAAATGTTGTGAATCATGATTTGCGTGAAAATAATCTAAAAATATGACATAAATAATTGCAACATTTTGTTTTCTCCCTTAGACTGTATAAATAGTAGACATTTCTATGTCTACTCTCTCTTCTCTCTCTCTCAGTTCTCAAAGGGTGTTCTCAAAGGGACAAATAAAGAACCATCATTGCACAACATCATTATACATACTTGGGAGTTAAATGGTAAAATACATTGTTGTCGCAAAACAAATTTCAAGAAAGGAACATTCCAAAATACGAACAGTTTAAGAAAGAAGACAAATCCTTGATTTTTGACAACGATGAATTGTAACATTGCCTACATGTCCCTTTTATACTTTAATTCTTTATTTCTTCTTTTATACTTTATACTATAATTTTATTTATACTTTTATTCTTTAGTCCTTCTTTTATACTTTAATTTAGCTTATAGATACTCCTCCCATAAGCTCGAGCTTTGGCTCATATTATGGGGAGTATAATGTCTGTAAAAATATTATAATATAGATTCAATTTATTATAAAAAAACAGGTATCTATTGTATAAATTAATTAAAGAATAAAAATTATTTACATAGAATTTAAATGTTCGAATTCAAAGTGTGTAGGTATTTGACATAAAATCATATTTAATTATTATTGTATATTTGTTTCTAGTTGATAATATATTTAGAAAAAACGCCAAAAGATGAAACCATGTTGTTACAATAATAAATAGAAAAAAAATATTTGTATCGAAAAAATATTTGGTTAATACCGGGATACCGATATCGCCACAGTAACCATTTATAATAAAGTAAAATATAAACATTAAAACTTAAAATCCGGATTCGTTTTCCGGCGATAACAAATATTCAGCTAATTTAATTTAAATATAATAAAATTTAAATATACTTTAAAAATAGCATACACTCAATATTTTAAAGCGTTTTTTCATTAAAATGTAAAAATCTTATTAAAGAAAACACATTCTAATTGTGAAGTTGCAATTTTAGAACAAAGTTCTGTGATTTATTAAACAATTTTTATTAATCAATTAGAAAAGACATACAGAAAAAATCTATTAACGAAAAAATATTTTAACTGCCACCGGGATTCAAACACGGGCCTCCATTCTATCCGGGGATGGCGCGTTATCCAATTTCGCCATAGCGGTCTGGTAAGTTAACGAAAATTTTTCAACCTTATATTAGGTCCTTACATATGAAATTGACGTTTAGTATGGGAGGAACATAAAGCCGATTTTTTTTATTATAATATATTTATTTAATCAAAGTATGTACCATTGCTATCTATGCACTTTTGCCATCTCATAGGTAGTTCATCGATCCCTTTACTTAAAAAACCATTCGGACGGGAATCGATAAAATCTTTGAAGGCGGTTTGGACTGCCCCATCGGAGTTGAATTTTTTCCTTTGCAAGAAGTTATCCAAATTTCGAAAAAAATTGTAATCTATTGGGGCAAGGTCCGGAGAGTACGGTGGATGTCTTAGACATTCCAATTGAAGCTCCTCTAATTTGGTAGCCGTCTGTTGTGCAGTGTGTGGTCTAGCGTTATCATGAAGCAGCAGTGGCCTAGAGCGATTAACCAGCCTCGGTTGTTTAGCAGCTAGCTTTTCCATCATGGTTTGCAGTTGCTGACAATAGACATCTGCCGTAATCGTCTGGCCAGATTTAAGAAAGCTGTAGTGAACGACACCAGCACTAGTCCACCAAACGCTCACAAGTAACTTTTTTGGAGTCAATTTTCGCTTGGGGCATGGTTTGGCTGGTTCGGCAGGGTTCAGCCATTGCGATGAGCACTTCCGATTATCGTACAGGATCCACTTTTCATCACAGGTAATGATTCGATTTAAAATCCCTTCATTATTGTGCCGGTTGAGTAATGCAACGCAGCAGTCAACGCGCGTTTGTTGATTTGCTTCACTCAATTCGTGAGGTACCCACCTTTCAAGCTTTTTCACCTTACCAATTTGCTTCAAGTGGATTAAAACAGTTTTATCACTAACACCGCAGCCTGCAGCTAACTCGGATGTGGTTTGCGATGGATCCGCTTCCACAATAGCCTTCAATTCTTCATTATCAACTTTGGTCTCCGGCCGTCCACGGGGCTTGTTCTGCAGGTCGAAATTTCCAGAACGAAAACGTTGGAACCAAAAACGCACTGTGTTTTCTTTTGCGGCACCGTCGCCATACACATCATTAATCCTTCGAGCCGTTTCTGCAGCACTGGTGCCACGGTGGGACTCGTACTCGTAAATAACGCGATATTTCAAGTTTTTCATTTTGTAAACTGAGTGACGCAAAGAAAAAAACAATTGAGGAAAAAACAAATGAATTATAATTTTCAAAACACAAATACATGAGTAAATAGCTGTATAAATTTGGATTTGGAATTCCTAACCAAAGAGAAGATATTTGAGATCAAATTTGCCAGTACGGCAAAACGTGAATTTCATATGTAAGGACCTAATATGTAGTCTCTTTTTAATTGATTAACATTTTTATTCCATTTTTAAAGCAATCCACTTTTTATAATGCAATAGTCACAAATACCTTTGCGTATCTACCGCTAGAGGACGCCAGAAATTATTTTTTTCATTTCAATTATGGAAACATTTGATACAACACATATATATTAAAGAAAGCACATTCTTATTGTAAAGTTGCAATTTCAGAACAAAGTTCTGGGATTTTCAAAATTCTAAGATTTTTAAACAATTTTTACTAATCAATTAGAAAATTGTTCTTGGAATTATTAAACTTTTTTAATAATTCACAGAACAATTTTCTAATTGATTAATAAAAATTGTTTAAAAATCTTAGTTGTAGCGAACGTTTCCTAGCGCGTAGGTACTACTCCAAGAATTTTTGAGATTCATTATAATTTGAATAATAGGCGTATCTTTTACACTAAACAACATAATAGAAGCTAAGAGACACAAGACTAAAAAAACATGTTAAAAAATCTAACCATATAAAAACGGCGTGCAACCATCGTAGAATTGAAATTATTTTTAAATTTTTTTTTTTTTTAAAACTGCCTTTTGCTTATGAACGAAATAGTAAAAAAATTAAAAAAAAGTAAAAAAAAAAAAAAACATACCCAAAAAACAACACTCGAAATTCGGAGAAGGATACGTAATGGCAACCTGGTTGATTGTGTTGCAGATATGCGCAACCAAGAGACAAGATGCATGACAGATGAGGCATTTTCCGTGCAAGCCTGCGAGTTCGGGTAGCCAAATATGAAGGCCTATAGTGACCAAGAGAAAGAAGGAGCCGATGGCATTGAGCACCGCATAAAAAATGTGTATATTGTTCACTTCCGGTTCTCTCACACACACCAGAAGAACACGTTCACTCGAATTTTTATCCATCTCAAAGTCACCACAATAATTGTCTTTGGCGATCAGGCCAATGTGTTCAGTTAGGATAGAACCATTTTCTTGTAGATTGTACACGTGGTGAGATTTGAGTTTAACAATAAAATTGTTAACACCGTTATTTTTACAACTATTTAGTCTATATCTTTTAAAGTAAAATGATGGCACATCGGTCGCATTCAATTGATCAATATCCCAAGTTGTAGTATTTGTTTCGGTCGTATTGATGCATTTGATTGTAGGTATTCCACTCATCGGGTCTTCGATTGTAGCCAATTCCATTCCTTGAATGCAGCACTTCCAGACGCACATGTGATTGATGCACGGGCAAGAATAGACAGCTCTTCTCAGTCCACGTCCACTATAATTATACATTTCGAGACAGTATGAATTTTCTGAGAATAAAACTAATTCATTTGTAAGAAGTAAGCTTCCATTTTCCATAACTTGGTACCTATCAAATCCTCGTACTTGATTCACATCAGACCCGCATGGAAGTGTACTTATATTTGTAACAAAATTGTGACTTTCTAAGCCATAATAAAGAGATTCTTCTTGTTGTGTATCGTTCACTGTCGGATAAACTACACACTTTACATGTTCATCGAAGTATTGGTTTTCACCGCAGCATTTGTTGATGGAACTGACGAATGAAGGCAGAAGAAAAATGATACCAAGAAGTTTCACAAATGGGTTGATTACAAATCCCATTTTGAAGGACCAGCCGACGGTCGTGTATGATAAGTTATCAGCTGATTTACAAGGCGACTTCGCGACGGAGCTGGTATCGCGGTACTGGAAATCCAACCTGTTACAAATTGTTTGAAGAGTGGGGAAACTATGAATAGTTCAATAGTTCATCTCAAATAAACTTTAATTTTAATGATGCAAACTGCGGCTTCCAATCTGGCTAAAATCGAAACAAACTAACCGGTTTTTCGGTTATTAAAAAAAACGATAGCCGCCATTATCGATTCGGTCAACTGGTTCTTTACGATAATTTTCGACTTAAATAAATAGTTTTAGTGTTTATTATTTACAATATACAAAACCGCATTCCAATACACAGGTGAATGCGCCGTCTTCGATAGCTCTGTTGTATGTCGTGTTTTTTTATATTTTCTTTATTGATTTAAAATTTAGTTCCAAGTAGAAAATCTACGACTTACCTTTAGTCAACTGGTGGGCCGCATGTTTCCATACAACTATCCGCCGTCCGCCGATTCCTTGGATGTTTTTTCACTCGTCTTGATGTTACCGATATGTTTGAAGTCGTCGACCTGTTAGAGGTTTCCGTTTAATATTCCGAATCACAGAAGAGAGCTCCGGATAGCACCGTTTCTCGCGATGTCAAAAATGCAAATCTCCAAAATCTCAAAAATTTGACAGATGTAGTTTTGCGCACCGTCGCCAGGGAGCGCCATAGATTGCTACTTGTTCAAACATCTCAAACCAATAAAGAAATGTGTGTTTGTGAAATGTGTTTAAACGCCTAAACAATAGGAATACAATGCGTATTATCTTTATCATTTTGTTATGTATATTTTTTAAATAGAGAAAATATTCAAATGTAGAAGTAATTTGATAATTAATTGTAATCTTGTTAAATAGTTGTATTCTCTTCCCTTATATTATTTATTGAACTGGCGTTAACTTTGTGGAATGACATTATAATTGTATATAAATTAATCACTTGTCTAAGACCACTAATGAGTTTAAGAATACACGACTAGTTTCGACAACTGCAGATGTTGTCATCAACGGGTGATGATATAAACTAAAGCATAAGAGTAAAATTAATTATCTAGGGTACTGATAGAGGTGGGTGGAGTTATGTTTGGGGAGAGAAGGTTAGCTGGGGGTGGGGATTGAGTTAACGGGAACAAAGTAAGGAGCGGTGAAGAATTTTGAAATATTATGTTATTGATTAGAGTTTTATTAGAATTTAAATTTTTTTGTATATCTAAATTTTCGAGATTTTTCCATTATTTCCATTATTTTTAGCTATTTGTTTTATTGTGTTAAGTTCATAATTGTAATTTAAAGTACTAAGGGGAACGTTCGTTAATCGGTTGAATAGAGAATGGAAACTGGCCATTTTGTGTGATATGGGGTGTAAAGAATCGTATGGAATTACAGTATCCGTATGGGTTGGTTTTCTGTAGATATTGAAATCTGTGGAATATCTTATTTGATGATGTGCTTCTGCTACCGATGCCGCAGGAATGTGAACTGGTCGCTTGGGCAGACGACGCACTGCTACTAGTGTCCGGCAAGGTCGGAGGGAACATGAGCGTCGAGGCAACAGGGCAGTAGAGCTTATGAAGGAATGGTGCGATAGGAATAAATGGGCTCTTGCGCCTCACAAGACGGTGACAATGATGATGCGGGGTTGCTTGCAAAGGAACCCGATTGTCAAGGTGAAAGGCAGAAATGTGAAATTTGAAAGAGTTGTGAAATATCTGGGAGTATGGATGAACACATCGGGTTCCTTTCTTGAACATGTGAAAGCGATCTCGGAGAGGGCTGCCAGTTTCTTCATGTCGGTGAAACGTGTCAGCGTCGTGGATTGGGGCCTACGGTCTCCGGCGGTGCGCCTTATCTACCGTGCGACCTACATGAGTCAAATCGTACGCCGCCGGTGCCTGGATTCACCGCCTGGAGACCATGGTGGTCTGATCAGTTTTAAATAGAGGCCAGCGGACTCCGCTGCTGGATCCGAATGGCACTACCTGTGTTAGCGGGTAGTGTCACTCCAGGATATACCCGCTGATCTTCAGGTGATCGAAACCAATGCTCGCAGCTCTCTGAGGAAGGGGCTGGAGATCACTGTTTTTGAGGTGAACTTCAGTCCCTCGGATGCCAGTTACTAGGAGTTATGTGATAGAATAAGAACTGTGATTATGGAAAAATTGCAAGAAAGATGGGACACGGCGCCACTGGGGAGGTGGACATACTTCTTCCACCCCAGAGTCGCCGTGAGAGAGAAAGGCAGGGGAGGTCCTCCGGTGCTTGATCACCACGCAATGCAGCTGGTGTCGGGACACGGCGAGTTTCGGAGCAAATTACATAGTCTGGGGCTCGCTGCGTCACCCTGGTGCACCTGCACTCGTGTGGCTCAGACGCCGGAGCACATCCTCTGGGCTTGTGAGTTTATGAAAGATGCACGAGAGATTATGATTGCAAGACTGGAGGGGGTGAGGCTCGGACCTCGGACTCTTCCGTGAGTTCGCCCTGACGTGGGTTTCGCGCTGGGAGCTGCTTCGTGGGTGATTTCTCTGTAGACTGTCGACACGTGGTGCTCGTACCTGAACTCCGTCTTTTAGTGTGATCCTTGTTTTTGTCCTTCCCTATTAGGAAGTGTTGCCATGACATCCCCTCACTGTCCTCCTTCCCACCCTAATTCTATATATAGCCTTTTGATACGATCAATTGTTATTTATTTATTTATCTTTTAAATGAACTTTCTATTTCTGTTTGCTATATGTTATCTTACCGTTTTGTTCTTTTACCTTTTTTTATGTTTTTTCTTTGATATTTCCTAATAAAGAGTGATATGTGGAGGAGGTACAGTGAATGGACTGTTGCGGGCCTCTCCGGGTCCCGTCGCCCTTTACACGATGTGACACGGAGATGGCCTTTAGAGTAAAAAATGTTCAACCTGGCGAAGTATGAGTAGGGCCGATATGGGAGCTTTCGCTCATAAAACGGTCCTGGGAAAGCGGTGGGTGTCCATTCACTGTCGTGTTTCCGAATTGGGACTTTCATAATGAGCGCCTCTAAGAAAGAGTGCTTTCAAGGAGCCGCTACTTCACCTCGGATATCCTGGGCAAAGGTTTTCGAATCCGTATTCTATGAAGGCCGGACGCCTTCCTACCCAGCCTGAAGGAACGAGACCAGGAGCCAGGATCACTTGTGGCAGCTTCAAACTTTTGCAAGTTTTTATCAATATTTCTGACTCATTTTTTGTAAAACGTTGGACTGTCATTTAAGTTACTTGTATTAAATATTTTAAATTATTTCTCTTGAATACAAGCCATATTCAATCATGTAATGCAGTCGCGTCTTGTGTGCATATTCAACCACTGAAACCTTGAAAAAATCTGATTTAATTTTTTCATCAATAATCGGCATCCGGTCCGTGTTTATAGACATTTGCATACATATTGACGAGCGGGAAATTAAATAACCGATATGTATTCTTAATTATTTCTCTTAAATACAAACCAAATTCAACCATTGAAACCTTGAAAAAATCTGATTTAGTTTTTTCATCAATAATCGGCATCCGGTCCGTGTTTATAGACATTTGCATAATGACAAAGTTTGCAACTCGCTGCCTTTAGTTTAGGCAAAATTTATTAAACACATACGTTCACTCAAAATGTAACGAATTATTGTTTGTTCCATGCGATATCATCTGCCCTCTTCTTTCATATGGAGCCAGTGGTGATGGGAATATTACAAATACTATAAATACACGTAGAAGACTTTATTTGAGTCTAAAAGCTCTCACTGGTTGAACTATACAGGTGTTTAGTTATACTCAATCTTCTTTTACTGTGTATCTCGTATACTCTACAGGAAATTCGACAGCTCCAATCAGTGCGGAGTAGATTTCCACCGAAGATGAAGTGCACCAGTGCGCCAGGAGCCTCGCTGGGAATATTGCTGTTGGCCTTGCTGAAGGGTGCAGCGTCTGTCCCGGTATCGGACGATGGTGCGATAGCGATATTGGACTTGGGAGAATCGCGCGGCTCGTCCTACAGCAAGAGAGTCACATTGGCCATGAGGCAGTGGGCCAGGGAAACGCAAAACTGTTCGACGAAATACTTAGAAATTTCGTACGAAAATGAGTGTAATCAATTGGGTTATCGCTACTCCATCAGCTCCTGTTCCGTGCTCCAGTGGCTAGTTCTGGAGAAACCTGAGAAATGTGATCAAGGAAGATATTTTTCAGTTAAGCCGAAATGCGTCGCCCAGCCTTGTAAAAGACATATGATGAGTTAAATATAATTTTTTCAGTCGATGGTTTTTTATAAGGCATAGTTTTAAAATGCTCGAAGATTTATAACGTTAGCTAAACATTTTGTCGTTATTAAAAGTAAAAAAAAATTGTAGTAAAAGACAAGTAATAGTAATGAGACACTAACGGAAAACTGGGACAAAATATATAACAAAAAAAAAACAATATATTATTATATTAAAGAAAACACATTATTGTGAAGTTCTGTGAATTATTAAACAAATTTTTATTAATCAATTAGAAAAGACATACAGAAAAATCAGATTAACGAAAAAATATTTTAACTGCTACCGGGATTCGAACCAACGGACCTGCATTCTATCCGGGGATGGCGCGTTATCTAATTTCGCCACGGCAGTCAAATGTTTCAAAAAATTTAAATGAAAAAAAAATTTCTGGCGTTCTCTAGCGGTAGATGCGCAAAGATGTTTGTTACTATTGCATTGTAAAAAGCGGATTGCTTTAAAAATGGAATAAAAATGTAAATCAATTAAAAAGAGCCTACATACAAGCTCGAAAATTTTTCGGTAACTTGCCAGACTGCCGTGGCGAAATTGGACAACGCGTCATCCCCGGATAGAATTGGATAACGCGTCATCCGATGGTTCGAATCCTGGTGACAGTTAAAATATTTTTTCGTTAATTTGATTGTCTGTATGTCTTTTCTAATTGATTAATAAATATTTGTTTAATAAATTATTGTTTAAAATTCAGCCCGCTCTCCCAAACACTTGGACCTGCTCTAGCAACAGGCATATGTGCTAAGTGTATTAATATAGTGTGATCATTTAAGTATTTGTAAATAAATTATAGATTTTACGTATTATGTAGGTTCAGGTTACTATCAATAAAATAGATGAAGTGTAGGAGTAAATTTTTGAATGATACTATGGTACCTTTTTTTAAATTTTATTGATTCCTTAAGTTAGTTAATATTACACCCTGTATATTAACTAGTATTTTACACTTTACTATCTAAAATAGATTACTAATATACTATCCATAACCTACTTATTACATTTACATCTAATTTAATCAATGCTACAATCTATAATATAATGTATATAATATATGCAAGATATTATCCTCAATGTTAGGGTCAGAACAACACATTTTGCATTTCCGACATATTCTTGTGATGGTAGAAAATTATCGACATTATTAATGTGGTGACTTATTCTAACTCCCGGTTTATTATACGGGATTCAACATGCAAATTTATGAAAAGTAAAGAAAGTAATTCAAATACTGAAGTAACACAATCATATATTTCCGTCGGAACTGCAGTTTGTGCATTTTGAAAAAGGTGTCTCGTAGCTGTGAAGATTTTTGTATTGACTAGCTTCTAAGTTTTATAATAAGATAATAGAAGGACGATTTTTTTTTAATAATTAAAAAAGTGCAGGGTATTTGCAATAAGAGGAAAGTTCTCGGAGTTTGTTTTATGTTGGAGATGTCTTTTCTTCGTCTTTCTTCAGAAATACGTATTTATGGAATCCTCCACTAACTCACCAGCGGGCATGAGAAAATCGAATATGACCTTTTTTTACTCCCTTTCTTTTAACTCGTAGCGTCTGAATGCTTGCTTGTCTGTCGAAAAAACTTTGGATCGATTTTTAACCCTTTTACTGTGATCCAATCGAGCTGAAGCTTTGCAGGCAGACTCGTGGCGACGATAAAAATGGTATCATAATTTTTGATTTTTAGAAATTTTTTATTACCCCTTTTGTTCAATCCAACCTTTTCAACATTGTATAATGACGATAGTAAAGTAAATATACGGATTAGTAATCATCGACAAGGCGCCCTGAAGATGAGCAGTGAGATCTGTTCGAAACGTCGGCAGACGACTGGTCCTGACGACCAGAATTTGACGCGGGTTACCCCCAAAGTAGTTAGAACTAACACATATTGTACCCGTGAAAGCCTTTCGAGGTCTTTCGTTATCACCGGCTGCTAGGTGGTTGTACATGGCTCTAAGGGGTCCTTTTTGGGTAGTGGACCTGGAACTTCTGTTTACATACAAAATATCCCTGTAATTATTATATGGATCTTAAGTTAGAAATAGAAACTAAATCTCAGCTCGAGTATCACAATCCCATTTATTCATTAAATAAACAAACATTCTTAAGATCTACCTGATTTGTTTTAATTTTACTTATGCAATTTTACTTACCTTTAGAGCGCGCATACTTTCCACGATGTGACGACTGAATTGTAACATTTAATGTTTACCTTGGAGAATTTATTTTTTGTATGGTAACTTGCCCATGGAATGAATTTAATATACGCCCCTTACCAATTCAAAATTACACAAATTAAACAATCAACTTACAACATTATATTATAATATTAAGATTATGTCAAAATTTTGAGATGGATGTTACATCGACGTTATGCAATACTATATGGTAAAATGTTGAATGCACCAATTACGGAACCGCCACGATTAAATCATTTTAAATGTCCTTGGAAATGTCCCACACATTATTTAGAAACTTAGCTGATAGCGAATTCAACCCCAAAAACGATGATGACGACGCTCCCGCGTATTAAATTGACCATATACCATACGAAGGGTTATCTTCTGCGACGCTTCCGGCGGACCCTGCCGACCTCTTGGAAGGCTTGATAACGCCTCCGTGCATCCTGTCGCAGCATCCTTCTCCTAGGTCGAACCAGCCGCACCGCTGAGGCCCGATGCAACCGCTTCAAGCTGTGATTCCGGAAATTCTCCTTTCCGTGTGCTGATCTGAACCCCAGCAGCCGGCCATCTCTACTCGGGGTTCGATCAGCTCCCACGTATCTACGTACCGCGGAAAGGCTCCAAAATTGAATCTCTTACACGTGTGCTCGCTACGTGCCTGTAGAATCGGGAATGCGGCGGGTTTGTAGTGACATGTCGCTAGACCATAGATAACATGCGCTAGATGCGGTGAGCGGAGTATACCATTTCAAAAAATAAAAGTACTCGTATTTCAACATCGGAGTATATTCGCTCATCATCTATTTCTATTAATTATCAATTAATTACGATTCGGGTAAAAAAAACTTAACGTCACATATAAATATATATATATATATATTGCTACGGCACTGGCGGATAGAGCGCCAGTCCACCCATACTTGCCGTGCATCCACCAGCTAATTCAGACGGTCACGAGACATCTCAGGCATGGTGCGTGCTTCTCATGGAGTTCCAGGCGCTGGTCATTGCTGGAGGGTGTGTCGGTGTGTGTGTGTGTAGTGTAAGTGTAGATACCTGACCACTCCGGAAGGAATTACAAAAATCAAAGACGGTCATCTATGAAAGAACAACATTATAATTCATGACCTTGACTCAATAAAAGTATAAACTATTAAAAATTTAATATAAAATGAGAGGCGCGTGCCCCTAGGCATCGCGGCCGACGGACCGTGTAGGAATTGAATTACAAATAAAAAACTTATGAAATCATTTCATACAAGGAAAAAAAACATAAAAATTGGATTTAGAAAGAAAATAACTAGCTCTGGCGAACGGCCCTGATAACGCCGGCGCCAGGCGGGATCTTAAAACAAAATGAAAGGCGACGCACAATTTACAAACAGACACTGATTCTAATCTGGGTTATTAACATTAAAGTTCATCCGGGATGCAGTACAGCGTGATAACATATGGCGCAGGTCACGACACGCGATTAATTATGTACCCCCTTTTTGCGATGTGGTAGTCAACAGGATGGGGTGCGGCAGCGATGGCGACCCCATCTGCCTGGTCCTCTCCCTCGGCGATGCTCAAACGAGGCTTACGGGTCCCAATGGCGTTCTCAGCGGCGTTGGACTGGCAGCATCCTGGCAATCCTGTGGTCTGCCGACGCGCCCCAAGACGCCGCTTCATCTCAGGCATCGAAAACAGCACGCATACGGCCTGCTCAGGCCGTCACGCGGGCAGAAAAAGTACGCTTCTACGGGCCCTAAAAAGATTTATATTAGACAACCGAACAAAATACAAAGACCACGGACGATTATTGCTGTATCGCATCACCTTTAATTTCGATAAAAACTTACCAAGGTCGCCATTTCGCGAACCCCTTGGGCCCGTATTTGGAGCGGTGACCTCGCGGGCTGTCACCTCTAGATTTTCTATTCCAATGGCGCCTCAAGGCAAAAACAACTGGTACCCCTGCGCGCGCGCTGCCAACCGCGCAAATCGAAAGAAGCTATTTTTATTTGCCAAATTTAGGGCTGTTGAGAGCACTCGTATTCGGTTACATCTCAATATATATATGTATAACTTCATGATATGTATGCATTAAATTTAAGTTTGTAATGTACATATTATCGAATAAATAAATGAATTGAATTGAATCTCACATGTGTGTTGTGTGATAACTTTCCAGTTCTGGTGGGCACCACTCCAGAAGTGCTTGCAAGACACGGACGCAAATACAGTATGCGGAGAAGGGAAGGTGTTCGGAACCGACTCATTCGGTGATGTCTTTTGTGATTGTCCCTCCAAGTACGGACAGCTTACTGTGAGTATAAAAATCCTTTCCATATCTTGTATAATCTAGTCTCGCCATTATTTTTTAAATAATATTTGACTTGGTAAACGAGTGAGGTATCGCTGTATGCGTATACGCTAGGCATACGATCACGATCGAACAAATGCTTTTTTTTTTTCTTCTTTCGCATGTGGGAAACGGGTCAACATCTTGTAGAAAAGCACCACCCGAATAAGACTGTAGCGGTGCGAGGGATGAATCTGTTCCGATACGGTATGCCACGTAATACAAAAACAGTGTGACGACCTTTTGAAAAGGTATTGCTAGCCATAGCCAATACTCAACACACCACTGACAACGTTTCACCTTGCTTTAGACACGGTATTGTAAGTGAGTAATCACAACAACTCATCAGCCATGATGATAGACCATGCAATGGGATTCGAAACGTTGGCCAGAAAAGTCATAGAAATCCGGTAAAATCTCTACATACAAAACTGTCTGTCTGTTTACAAATCTACACCGTTTGAGAGATCCTGACCTAAATTTTGTATATTTTATCTTTATAATCCTGCGGAAAACCTATTCGCCATTCCACCCCGCTTTTTACCTCATTACCTCCCTCAATGTATTATCTGATCTGACCCAAATTTTGCACTATTATTTTTAAGGACCCTGCGGAAAATAAAGTGGTCATTTCCTCTCTTCCATCCCTCTTTAACCCCTTTCTCACTCACCCTTGAACTCTCATGACATGAAGGTGAATGATTAATATTTTTTATTTCTAATTTATAAGATTCTTCATTCTAATAGGTATAAAGAATCTTGATTATTATGTTAGTTATTATTAGGTTGTCGTTCGAAAATAAAATTCAATCGTACACATGATTTATACAGAACTGAACCAAGAATTTCTAATTGAATTTTACAACTTTGATGAAAATATGTAACATCATTCTCCACCCCTCTACCGACTTTCCCCATTATTTTTTGACTAAATCTGTTACCCGGGCAACGTCATGTACAAACAGCTAGTACCCCACAAAACACAAATTTAATCAGATGAAGTATCTTCTGATTTGTGTTTTATGGTTCATATACCTATACTTTCAGAAGGACCGCTGCGAAAATTTAAAAAAATGGTGTGTATACATTTTCAGGAAGGCGCTGATTGTCACAAATACTACCAGCAAGGGCCGTGCAAAAGTGATGAAGTTCTGGTGTTTGACGTCGTCTCAGAACTGGGCAAGTGCGCTCCTGACCTGTGCTACAAGGAAAATAATTTAAGGGCTGCTGACCAAGAGTCTACTAAATTTTATGCACCAATTAACGGTACGGGGGCGTGCGAAGACCTCACTACTTTCATTTCGGAAGTCTGCAAGACAGAAAGCCAAGAATTTGGTTCCTCACGTTTTGCTTTTAGTATAAGTTCACACTCCAATTTGCCCACCTGCATTGCACTAAGTTCACAAGGCAGTACATCGGTTCCAATATGCCCTAACTTCGACTACACAACGAATAAATGTCCCGGTGAATATATTGTCGAAGCATTGTCGCAGAAGATTTACGACAAGGCCAACGTGGGAGCCTTATAAATATGATAGACCCTAATATTTATAAGATATTACCTACTTTTCATCTCCCCTTTGTAAGACCAACTCAAAACAAAACTCCTTTATGCACAGATCCACAAATTCATTTAACACAAACTATCACCACATTGACATTTTCAACTCAACAATAAGAAACATAAAACAAACAATATCTACACTACCGCACCCAAACTAATTCGTACATTATATCTTCCCTTCTACTCCCGTCCCACATTATCCTCCACCCTCTCCACTCGCTGTTAAAGAAAGTTAAAGTAAATTACTATATTCAGTGGAAAATTTGTAATTGGCATAATTTGAAAAACCATTATTTCATACTTGTTAAGATTGTTGTTTTGCTGTTAATTATCCCCAAAAATAAAATAAATAAATAAAGGTCGCAACATACATACTACTAAAACGCGACGCGACCGCATACCACGGCACGCATGTCAGTACTTATCAATCTCATATATTTAATATGATCAGATACACATAAGCCCGGTTGCGCCATCTGAAGTAAATTGTACTCGAGTAAAATTAACCCGAGTAACTTTTCTATCAATGAGCTGAGAGTTAACTCGATTTCGGGTTGCTCAAACGTCTTTTTTACCACTGTCAAACCGATAATAAGGCTAATAGGGTGCCAAGCGGAATAAATCTCAAATACCGCATTAGTCTATGGAATTTGATTTATTTCAGTTTTTTACCACTGGCAATACGTACTTCTGCGGTTCAAAACCAGTTCAAGCAAACCACTCTATTCTATGAAACAAACCAAACAAACGTCAAACCATCGCTAACGTAACGCGAAATTAAAAGATTCATTTTAATGTTTACAAATATCAATACAACAATGATAGCGACAAAATTCGAATGACAAGTACCTATATGGATAAATGTCACATTTTCAAATCAGCTGTGAGAGGACGGCCATTTTTTTTACCAACGTTTTTACCTTTACCCACCGATATTGGAGAGTAAAAAAAAATTACTCATGTATGTACTTCGGCGAGTAAAATATATTTTACCATCGATGGCGCAACCCGTTTTAGTAAAAAAATTTATTCGAGTAACTTTTTTTACCTTTTCTTTAGATGGCGTAACCGGGCCATAGACAACACGCCGTGTGATGAAACGCCACTCCACGCGGTAACATTAAGGGCCGGTTGATTCAAGTTGGATTAAAGTATGCGTTCTTTTAAAGCATAGATTTTTATGTTCTCCACCAATCAGATGATCCGTTTTCGTAAAAATCTACGCTTCGATCGAACGCTTACTTTGATCGACCTTGAAACAACCGGGCCTTAGTCGATCCAGGTCGCCGTGTTGCCGGGAGAGGGGGCACACACGCCACCCGACGCATCGCACGCAGTGTGTTTCCTGTTAACACCCGACACCACGCGTCAGCCTTTCATTCTTGGTTTATAGATATTTTTTTGTTAGAAATTTTGTTAGAAATTCTATTAATTTCTCAACCGACATTTTGTTTAAATTGTCGGATGAGCAATTAAAAGAATTTGTGTAACAGTACCCAGTGTTATATGATATGAGTTCAGGCCAATACCGTGACCACAGTATTAGAAATAATGCTTGGAAAGAATTTTTTTGATTCAACTGTTTCTGTATAAAACATATCCCTGAAATCTGCAATAAAGATTCTTCAAAATCTTCATCCAGCTCGTCTTTAAATAGTAAATCCATGGCCACGTCAATACACTTCCGTCCTTCTATGATTCTAGCAAAGCGTGTTGTAGCATCACGTGGCGTGTTGTTTGTGTGCACGATTCGCATCAAGTGTCGACACGTCACGTCGGGTCGCGTTTTAGTAATGTTTGTGTTTTATGTTTTTTTATGTTTTAACGTTAACCCTTATAGCCGGTGAGTAACAATACAGTATCAGGAGAGAGATTTTTTTATTAATTTTTAAAACTAACTAACTTACTAACCATCACTGATACTTTTTATATTTTGCTACTTATAACTAATATTGTTTAATGAATGTTCTTTTTAATTTTATGTTATATTTTTTAGGTAAAAGCCTATACACATTGCCGCTCTTTACTTTATATTTTTAACTTTTATACTCATGTTTTGGTGCTATACAGATATTGTTTAATGTATGTGCTTTTTGAAATTTATTTTATATTCTTTATGTAAAAGCGTAATGGGCGTAAACAAATAAATAAATAAATATATAAAAATAAAAAATCACGCCGTTTCCCCGCAGGGGTAGTCAGAGAGGATAGAACGCCATATTTTTCTATCTTGACACACCACGTTTGCTTCCGCTACATTGATACATGTTATACGGTTGTTGAGGATTTTAACAGGGCCATCCTCCGATATTTGTATAATATATAAATGTTTATATATTTTTAATTGAAAATATGTGTGCTGGTACTGTGGTAGTCGGCAGGGTAGAAATCCAAAGGGGTGTTTTATTTTATTGTCACTGTGACGAGTTGGTGGCACTGAAAGGGCGTTTTTGAGGTAATCGTCTCCACAAGACGAAACGACGGCATAACAGTTGTCCTGAAAATAGTATTTTACGTAACATGAATGTTATATTGTTGTTTAAGGAGTGGCTCTTGTACTTATATATTTATATTTTCCGATTATTTTGAGTCTAAGATACTCTGAGTACACTACATGCGGCTAGGCCGCCTAATCTTTTGCTACATGTGCATCAGCTCAATAGCTATACTACTTACCTTATTGGCTAAGTTTCTTTAAAATCAGTGGTGTACCGTATTGGAGGGAGCGGTATAGGTACCGGCTATGGATGCAAAGCGCATAGTGTCAGCGCGCGCTCCCATTGGCCGGCGCAGGAGTGTGGGTCGAAACCGGAAACAAAACTAACCTAAACAGACTCCAACGACAGAAAAACAAAATATTAAAAATGGTCTATGATTTGAAATACCGGACACCAACTGAAACTGTATACCGTATAACACAACAATTAAATATCGAAAACATTACATTTGGCAATTGGCGAAATACAAGACGAAGACATAAAATTACACATAATACACGAAAAACACCAACACAACACTAGAATGGCTCAAAACTATCACATAACACACGCCAAAATAAAAACAGGACAATCCCGACTAATTTGCAACGGACTAAAACTATACAATGACCTGCCACAACAGACCAAACAACTGACCACTGACAAATTCAAAACAGATGTGCCAAAAATATTAAAACTTGGCCAACTATAAAAAAATTATTTAGTGTCTAAATTATATTATTATATTTTCTTATATTGAATCATGTAAAAATGTTACCCATAAACCTCTTAGGTTTCCATTGCTTTAAAAAAATAAAAAATAAAAAAAAAACTTTAATTTTAATGTTAATTTTTTTTTATTACCTCTTGCAAAACTGTAATTACAGTTTAAACGCAAGGATTTAATTATAATAAGTGTATGTACATTTCTTTACTTAATTATACTTAATTTATGGCATATGTATTATATAATAAGCTACAATATTACACTAATTTTTGCTTTTCCTATCCACTTCACAATTCACTGTAGTATTTCTATAATGATTTTTTAAATTTTTTTTTTGTCCCGTTACGTTTTTTAAGCCATGTATTCACTAGGGCGGGCACGTCTGTGTGTATGTCTGAACGATTACATACAAATCTACATAAATAAGACCCGCGCGGATCCCACTCGATTCTGAAACCACTCGGTTCCCGCTGTGTCTGAACAAGCCCTAAAGAAAAATGTTATTTAAGTTTACCACAACAAAGAAATGATTCTTGCCTAGAATAAATTAAACACAAATCACGACCACTCGGTAGAACAAGTACACCGAACAGACTCACAATTGCAATGAGACGTTAAATGCTAATATTGTAGGTTTGAGCCATGTATTCACTAGGGGACAAATTGTCCCTCAACAGCACGCGCGGCATAGAGTCTACGTGACGTTGCAACGTCGTGCAACTGTTCCGCGACGTCGCGCACAACA
Organism: Agrypnia vestita; assembly: GCA_016648135.1. Taxonomy (NCBI): domain Eukaryota; kingdom Metazoa; phylum Arthropoda; class Insecta; order Trichoptera; family Phryganeidae; genus Agrypnia; species Agrypnia vestita. The sequence goes on from JADDOH010002806.1 coordinate 109,089, forward strand.
TAGCGCGGCATTTCTACGTGCCCTGGCAACGTTGCCATGCGCACGGTACCCGAGTGAGCTCACTGCAACATTCCGCGGAGCGTCAGTACCACGTGGTATGTTTACAAGTGAATACGCATGCGCTGTATCTGTCAAGATGACAAGGTGGGGAAACGAAATTGTTCTTGAACTCATCGAGCTGTATCGATCGAAGATCGCATAGAATGTCCGTCCTTCTTTCTCTTTGCAGTGAATAATTTCTCATTCTCCTCTTTTTTCTCCTCTTACTTTTCGATAAACTCATTAACATAAACAGATACGATAGGGCGATATATTTCCGCGACGTCTGGAAAACAATAGTTATTTGCAAAAAGGTCCTTGTTTTTAATAATATTCAATTTACTACAGTAAAACCTCGTTAATTTGAAATTGCGACCCAAAAAAACATTTCAAATTGCGCGGAACCCCGTTTTCGCCAAATGAAATACCGCAGCTGTCATCGTAACCTCTTCGGGTGACATTTCCGCGACAAGATATGCGAGTCCCGGTGTGTACACGTCAAATGACCGCGTCTTGTCCCCGAAACATGAGCGTAGATGTTGATGCGACATGCCGAGCGGAATGTTTCGCGATTTGTCCCCTAGTGAATACATGGCTTTATTTTATTCGGTAGCTTGTTGAATAATTTTGGAATTATGCACTGTTTGGTTCTGTCTCCGTAGCATTTTTTTTTCTAGTTTTTTATTCGTTATTTGTCTTGTCGTATATTCATGATGTATTGGTGTCTTGAATCTGTTCATCTCGTTTTTTTCTAGTGTCATTGTTTTTTTCATCAAATTGTTTTTGGATCGGTAAGATTTTACACATTTTGAATAGGTTTTCCGGTCCTTAAATGCTTCTTTTTTTTTATTCGCTATAGTTTTAATAATTCTAAACTGTAGTTGTTTTACTTTTTCTAACTATGATGGAAATGTCAATCCGTAGCTGTATAGGCCAGTTTACAATTGAGTCTACTAAACTATAATATAACAAACAGTAACTGAATTCCTCATTTGAAATTTTGAAATAAATAAAGCGAGCCCGGAGCGCAGAACGCACTTTTCGCCCGGCTCTGCTCTCACCTACAACTCTTTTTGTTTTATTTTGCCTCCAAACCTTGCTGCTACTGTGGACTCGTGCTCTTCACATTTGCTGTGATCCTGGACTTGCAAAGTCACTACGCCATCACAACTATTAACATCAGGGAGAGAGGTAGACATCTGATGCAACAGCGTGATGCACAGGCGCTTTCTATTAGAATATTTAAATTAATAGTTTTATACCTAAAATATAATATTAGAGATTTTCAAGCTATTCCCTACACACTTGCATCTAAAACATCTTTTGATTATCATTTCAAACACAGGAAATTACTTTGTGGTAGGTACTGTCACGGGTCACACCGGTGGGAGACAAATAAAACACTTATTTTATGCACATCTGAGATCATTCACATGTCTCTAGAGATTCTGATTCACGTCATTTGTATCACTCTGATCACTAGAGAACATTTCGCGCGCGTTTATAAGTACTCTCGTACTTCATCGCTGGTCGATACCCGGGATAAAATCACTCGTCACTATCAACATATTAATTAAGCCAACCAATGTCGTACGTTTCTGCATTTGGATAATGATTACTATTTGTATACAATAATTTTGCCACGTTGCTTATCGGGTCCTGTGGCGCAACGAATACTACGTCTGACTGCGGATCAGAAGATGCCCGGTTCGAATCCTGGCAGGAGAATTTTTTTTTTACGGTCGAGAATATTTTTTTTGTTGAAATTTTAATTACTTTTTGGTTTTGAACATTCATTTTTTATATTAATTTTTTTATGTATCAAACCAAATTAAACAAAGAATATTAATTACCCTAACCAATGTCGTATGTTTCTGTCTCCGTATGATGATTTCTATTTGTATACAATAATTTTACAGCGTTGCTTATCGGGTCCTGTGGCGCAATGAATAACACGTCTGACTGCGGATCAGAAGATTGCTTTTCTGCTAGTCTCTATGGTTTCTTGCGGCTGTCAAACTTAAACGGCTTGCCCATTTTTATACCATTAGTCATTTTACGGATGTTTCGGCACAATTCTGTGTTTTTCGAGTTCTTTCTAAACTACTCCGTAAGGTTCGCAGAAATTCGATTATGTGAGGTTCTTCTCGATTTTTAGAATCTCGTAAAACATTCATAAATATGTTGCCGAATGATTTATGCTGGATGGTATCAGCAGGAATCTAAAATTAAATCAGGGAAAAGATAGGCAAATTAAAAGCTTGATTTAATTAATGAAAAATTGATTATTAAAAGATATTTAAATTAGAGAATACGGCTGTTGGTGCAACTTATAACCCTTATTTCTTCTTGATTATCCTGATCCAGTTCATTACGGCATTATCTTTAATCTAAGAGACTCGGTCGGCGTTTTTGTTGATTACATTGGATATGTCTTCCTTGGTGATCTTCCTTTACTATTGGTATGCTTTTATGTACTTCAATAATGCTCTTTATGAAATATTTATTCAAGGAAGTTTGTATATTACTTGTATTTGTTTAGGAAATTTAATGTCTTGTATGTTTTCTTGGTCTTCAGTTTGCACTAATCCTTTTATTGTTTTCCGCATTTTTATTGGATCCCCGCTTTCACTAGATACTATATTATTAAAATATTCACATTTTGTATTCTTCAATTGTTTAGTGTATTTGTTACTAATTGATATAAATAATATCCAATCCTTTCTGTGATAATTTTGCTATATTATAACATCTATCTCTTTCAAACTGTAATAATTGTGACAGAATTTTAGTAAAGTTAGTAAAAACCACTACCAAATTTACGGTCTACCGGTTTCGAGACGTACCCGTCTCTTCGTCAGGACCAACACTACACTACTACATTCACAACACTATACACCCCAACCATAGTATTGTAAAAATATCACCACTATTGTTCACGTGCGTGTTAATCATGTCAGAGAAATTGAACTACTTTCTCTGACAATATTAACACGCACGTGAACAATAGTGCTGATAGTTTTACAATACTACAACACTATGTTGTGAATGTAGTAGTGTAGTGTTGGTCCTGACAAGGAGACTGGTACGTCTCGAAACCGGTAGACTGTAAATCTTGTAGTGGTTTTTAATAAGTTTACTAACATTCTTTTATTATGTCTAACCTCAAAGTTAATGCTTTAAATATTAATAATATGTAGTAATTGTTTTTCTTTATAATACCATTTATTTTTTCTTTTCACACTTATTGTCTTTATTGGTATCATAATATTTGTCTCTGTCCTCCTCCTTCTCTGACTTGTGGCAGCTTCAGTGTTAGCATTTAAAAAAAATATTTCTGACTTATTTTTTGTAAAATGTTGGACTGTCATTAAAGTCACTTTTATCAAACATTTTAAATTAATTATTTCTCTTAAATACAAGTCAAATTCAATCATTTAAACCAAGCAAAAAATCTCATTCAATGTGCTAGATCATTTATCAGCTGCCGGTCCGTGTTCTTGGATATTTGCATAAATATTGACGCGCGTCAATGAAATAACCGGTATGTGTGTATCATTAACTTTGGTTAACCTAGGGCACTAAGCATCACTAAAATACTCAACAGTTTTGACAAGGAACGTCTGTCTTGCATTAGTTCACGTTCATGTAGTAGGTACAGTGACAACATTTGGTTTGACGCTTTTTTTTGTTTCATAATATTGTCACAGAACGTGGCTTTGAGAGGCAAATGTAAACACTGGAAATTAATTTAGTTCAATTGTTATAAATTAACTTTGTTTAAACCACTTATTTATTGAAAAAAATCAACATGTTTCGAAGCCAATGGCTTCTTCGTCAGGAAAACAATTTATAACAATTATAATTATGTTACAACAAAATAAATTTGCTACATTTGAAGAAGAAGTAATTTAGTTCAATTTTTTACCAAAGAAAGTCACGGAACACGAGTTAAATTGTAGTATCGTAGTAATGTTATCCGAATATTTCACACACGTATTATTGAACTGTTACTTAATTCACACTTATGGACGCTGTCCCAATCGCTTTGATTATTTGTAGTAAACTCTGTTCAATATTCGCTCGTAGAAACTACTCGCCCCGGTATTTTTCCTCAAATCCGCTGGTATCACTGGTAATCAAATTCAAATTCAAATTCAAATTCAAATGTTTATTCAATGTTCAATGTTACAAATGTTTACAGTGTTTACAAAATTAAATGAAGCTTTTTTCATTGTTGTTGAGTGTCTTGGCAGCAAGTAAACACTAAATTGATTTGACGCCCTGCCTGCTACACTAGTAATTTACTGTATTATAGCAGACAGTGTGCTTACTTGCTTGCTTGCTTACCGCGTGTTGTTATATTACGAATCATGGGTCAAACTTATTTAAGCTACAGAGATGTCACCTTGTTGTCATCACGTAAATGAACTGCTGACTCCACGTTGCGTGACGTCTTGTATAAGTAAATTCCTCCAAAGGTTAGTTATAGAAGAAACGAGAAGTCTACAGAAAGCTCTAGGCCTTTCCAATGAAGCATTTTAGGTTGTCATGGAATTTTCGTGGAATTTTCAAGAAAGAGAACGCGGTCACGCCAATGCGAGAAGATTTCAAATATTTCATTGCATCAATGCATGAACAGTTAATAACCTGAATTAAAGATTTTTATGGTTAACATGGTCCACCATCATCTCTTTCTTTGTAAAAATAATTACAAACATTCATTACAATTTCCTCTGATTGCCTTTGAGTGTAGAAAAAAAGACGAAATAGAGCCGACAAAACTTTTATTTCGTTATTTTAAATTATGAACGCTTCACTATTATTTTAATATTTTCATTCTAAAGCATGCTTAGCGTTATCGCCAACATACTGTCACTTGTCGTGGCTGCGGAGGGAATGAATGAAAACACTGGAAGTTAATAAGCGATTTATAAATTAAAGATATAACAGTCAGACGCGGACGGCGGTCTATCCGCTCTTGAGGTTGCGTAGTTCCTTCCTCAGGGCGTGGGCGAGTGCTTACAACCAACGCCGGATTCTGCTGCTGGGATACCAGGACAGGTCCTCCGCGGGTCACAACGGCTCGTAATCTCAGTAGTCTCGTTACAGGGACTGACTTGTATTTCCAACGATAACTAAGAGATGAAGAGATTCCTTACTGATTACTGACTTGTATTCGAAAACCAGAATAGCGCAGTACATTGCCAAAACTAGGGATGGGCGTTGAATGGACGGACTAGTTGAAATCAACCGTTGACGTTGCATCGACGCGTCGACCGTTTACGTTTATCGCATGGACTAGTTGAATTCGTAGACGGTGGACAGCGGACGCCACGCGGACGCCGTGGTCGGTGGACGATTCGAGATTAACGCAATGCAAAGCAACGAGCGAGAGCAAGACAAAACGTCTCCGTTTATTTCTCTCTCATCTCTCGCTGTCGACTTGTAGATGCCATAGACGTCATAGACGGCTCGACGGGTAATTTCATTTCAACTCTAAAGTACACTACCATAGAGTGCAGATCTGTGTACACGAACTATGACTAGAGATTTGAAATTTGAATACATGCGTAGGGCGAGATAGGCTTAATAAGCTATTATCTATTATTTTTTTACTTGATTTTTTGTGATGTCACGTGCGACGATTCGGTGAATTCCCAATTTTACGCTGTATAAAATAAAACAATTCTGTTTAATTATTTTATTTTTTATTGAACTATTATTAATTAACAAGCCGGCTAGATATTTTTCTAAAATCAATATTTTATTCGATCGATCTCGACTTCTTATATTTACCTGAAAAGGGATGCTAAAATTTAATTATTGTGTTATTTCCTTACTTTTCAACTTTAGCA